>JAQIXP010002905.1:0-14063 GCA_034700285.1 Proteroiulus fuscus
TTATTTTAGCTTTCCTAAAATAATTCTGATGAAATCAATTTTTTTAAATTTTTAATGTGTTTGTCACTAAAATTTTGAGCCCCCAATTGTCCAGGGCCCCAGGCAGTTGCTTGTGCTGCTTGTGCCTAAATCCGGCCCTGCAAGATGTAATATAAACTTATAACCAATTTCGTTATAGGCCCCCTATCACCATGTTTGTGATATAGTGTGGACGCACCTTAACAGTAAAATATTATGCAAATTTTAAATTATAAAATTTTCAAATTTCCTTAACTATAGGCCTATTTTATGAATCAGGGCACAGGATGGTACAGCTAGCTATACTAATTACTAACGGCGAACCTCCCTTTTAATTATGGAAATTGCTACCGGGTATTATACCAGCTAGAAAGTACATGTATCAAAGCAATTCTTACTGCTATAATTACTTTTGATAAAGTAATTATGAACGGGAGAAAAATAACGAATTCGGCCTTCTACTTCACAAATGATGGGAAAAAAAAATAAGAAACATCCTGAGCTGTCCAAGTCTACCACAAATTCTTCCTGTTTTAATAAATTGATGAAAAAATAACTTACAAACATTTCAGAATGAAATCTTTAATTTTGGTCATCGAATTTTAAGCGCCAGATAGGCCTATGGCCTAGATGCCCATAAATAATTTAGTTCTTTCTATGTAAAAAAATATTGCATTCATTTCAATAATCTTTCAATTACCATAGGCCTAGGCCTACACACAATTCTTGGAACATAATAATTTTCAACCAATTACATGCAATAAAGTAATAAAAAAGCAGTGGATACTACTTTGACCTTGCAAGAAGCAAACTTTCTATTGAAATACTTTAAAAATAATTTGCATTTTGCCTGCTCTAGGAACGAATTATTTCTCAACAGTGAACTAGGCCTAAATACATTTTACAAGAAAACCATGGAACAACTTTGGAACAACAACAAGCGATTATTATTTGTAATCCAAACCCACATTAAGATTCATCCAACATCTTTGAAATTCCAATCCTGATTTACATTTTAGTTGATCAGAGGTGAATAAACACAGGAAACTATTTTATATTACTTTAGGAAACGTTAGAACAATCTACCGAAACATAGGCCTATCCAATCATTTATTTACAAACAGGGTGGATAACAGACGCCTTTTTGGGGACATTATAAAAATTGAATTATTCCTATTCATGTTTTTTTTAGGAAATGACAAATCGTTTGCATTACCTATGGAGTGTTTAAGAAACAGGGCAGTTAGGTATTTTTAACTGCAAGTACTCGTACTGATTTTGTTACTTACTATTCTGTGAGACATGGAGACAATCATATGATTTAAATCAATCCACTCTGTTTATAAATACTGTTCATGAAGAGACATTGTTTGCATTTTGTTTCTTACCTCAAGTAGCCTATTTAATAAAAACACTGGCACAACTGTTTTCCCTTAACTAGTGTTGTTTATCTACAACATCAAGAGCTTCCATACGAACTTGTTAACAAAATGCAAAAACCACTTTTTTGCCATCCTGAATCAGCTGTTTCGTTGGTTCGAGCCCACACGTTTAGGGCTGGCCAAAGTTTCTCAAATTTATTCAAAAATTTAAACTAGACTAAAATTACTCATTGTTAATAAGTCCTTCACCCTTCACAAACAAATTGAATTTCTGGTTTTTTATTTCATGGTCCATCATAAAGCTGTTGACCCGGAAAAGGGATCTAAAAACAAGTGAGGCCAAATTGGATTATAAGGGAAAAAAAGGAATGGTTAATGTCAATGTGAGTTGTCCATGATCTCAACACTTGACACAGCCGTAAACAGCACAGCTGTAACCCCAAATAAATGCATTAAATACACTATAAATTACTGTCTTACAACTTGAACTAAAATAGGCCTAGATAAGTTATAACAAGGGTATGAATTATCTAGCAGCTCAGATGACTAATTTGGGAATCACTGAAGACATTGAGAAAAACACTGGTTCTAATAGTAAGCCTACGCCTTTGTTTCGTGCTCAGAATTTTTAAAGATCAAATTTTTGAAAATTAAACTTTCAATTCGGTATAGATCCTGTTATATATTTTCAGCAAGTAAAACAAGAAAACATAAAAAGTAGCCTATAACCTAAATCTAAATAATGAAAAACGAGTGTTGTATGGCTCATGTTTTTAAATTGAAAATAGAAAAGTAGGGCAGAAAGAAACCAAGAAAATGTAAATAAAGAAAAAGTTGAAGCCACCTATGGTTGAGACAATACCGGAAGAAATTAACAAAGATGGAATGTTTTAAAAGGTAGGCCTATCTTACAATTAATTTTACATATACTTCTCAAAAGAGTTATCTTAGCTTGTTTGTATGCCCCCTATGCAATTATTTTTATGGAAATAAACAGTAAAAATGTGTATCTCCAAAATTGAAAACTGATTGAACTTGTAATAGATCCTGTATAGGCCTATTTATTGTCCTAGATGACAAGCTTATCCAATTACAAAATAAAAAAAATTAGCAAAAATACAAAAATGGGCATCTATCTTGGCCTATTCAACTTTTAAATAATACCGTATATATTCAAGATGTTCTATTTATCCCCAAATAGCCATCCTCGTGTGATCATTTAGCCTTTACTTTTTTAAATACAGTGTAATGCAAACAATTCAGTACCAAATTGCATGACATCATTAGTTCCTTTTTCAAATTTGGGTTAGGCCTACAAATTATCCTGGTACCGGGTACTATTACTATATTATTAAAACACTACTGCTTCAATATATTAATATTAAAGATAAAATAATACATTCCAATAAACAAACAAAAAGTCTTGATTTTTTTGTTTAAAAGAGTGAGAATTCGCACATAACACGAGCAAATTCCTCCCAGCTAGAAAAATTTCCCATTGTTAAAAATAAAAACTAAAATTGTTAAGCAATAATAGTATTTAAATGCAATACATGTATGTGTAATTGAGAAATAAAAGCCGAATGGCTTCCCGTTTTGGTACTGCCTTTGTTCCTAACATTTCCCCCCACACGCCATGTTGGCTTCGAAGAGAGAAGCAAAGAATCCCAAAAACGTGATTTGAAAAACGCGAAAAAAAACACAACTAAGTTGTTTTCTACTCTTAAAAATGACTTACTTTTCCAGCTGCCCGACCTAGTCGTACTATTCCCAGTTTAAATCCAGACATTGAAGGACTATTATCGACGATTTCCACTATTAATTTCATCTAAAAACAATGTGGTGTATATAAAATAGGTACACTATGCCTCGTATCAGTTCGTCAGCAACCACCACCGGTCTTTCCAGATGCCACTGGCCGAACCGTGAGCCTTATATCACCGCCCAACACCAAAAACAACCTTCCTTCGACGAGAACACAATAAAAATGGGAGAAAGCTATAGCGCACTCACTACGCCCGCCAACAAAGTGTCAATGGCCTCGTGCGAACAACCACGTGCTCAACAGTTGCTCGGCAACCGAGCTTATTGACACGCCCACTTGTTGAAATAAACGGATTAGAATGGGTGGCGCCATCTACTACGAACGTTTGTTTAAATGTTCAAATGAAAAAAACAAACATTTACCGGTACCTGGGGTATATTAATTCTCATTATTTAAATCCTGCATTTTTGATTTGCCTTTCGATACCCCAACCAAAAGACCAATACAAGTTTTACCTATATTAATCCCGAAATTTAACAATTGCCAAATTGTTACCAAAATGGTACCAATTGTTATATTAGTTGTTGGTATATTAGTAAACCTATTAGACCTATTAGTCCATTAATCTTTAATATTAGTCTGCCACTATCCTTATACAAACAGTATTAAGAAAAGGAATTTCCCCCCTCATTTTTCTAGGTTAATCAACATAGTTATGGCACCTTTAATCTCTAATTGCCTTCTATAAAACCTAACCTGAAGTCTTCATATTTAATTTCAGGCGTTGATCTAGCTGTAGGCCTAGGCCTACTAAGCCAAGAGCGGATCCAGACTGTTTTGGGGGGAGGTCACGGTCAGGGCCGCACCCAGAAAGCCATTTCGAGGAAGCTCCGACACACAAAAAATGTTCCAAATTTTTTGGCCATAGGCAAAAAGTTTTGAAAAGTTTGACACAAAATGGCTGCGCAGGCGATTTTTTTTTGGATCAAAAACACTCACAAATGGGCTAAAAATCACCAAAATTGCGTATTTCCCTATATTTTCTAGTTTGATTTTGAACATTTTTTTTTTGGGGGGGGGGGGGGGGGAACAGGACCCCCCTTCCTGGCTCTGCGCCTGTACTAAGCTATCTAAACAATAACTTTTAAACCTGGTTATAATCCACTAGAAAACTGCAAAAAAAAAAAAAAAACCAAGCAATTTTTCTGCTGTAAAACGGACGGGTTTTTTTTTTAAAGAAAACCCGCACCATTTTTATCAAAGCAAAAAAAACCCCAATTTCATGAAGTTTTGTGACCTGCAGTTTGCCACAGTTTTTCTGACTTTTTGCAGTTTGTTTCATAATTCAACGGTTTTACTGCTCCTGTCCTTTACATCAGTAAAACTTTTGGACATTACCAGTTTGTGTACATGGATCAATAAAAGTCCATTGTCAGGATATTGGTACAATTAAAAAATAATCCAATATAACCTTGTATTCCAATGACAATCAATTGTGAAATCAAAATTCAGGCCTGTAAGAAGAAAAAAAGATGTTCAGGCCATGGGAAACTTTTACAAATAAAAAAAATCTAAAATGGTGAAATATATATTACAGTGCATCTCAACCAAGATTATTGTAATTGCTTGTGTTTGGTCCTATACTCGGCTTCCAATACACTCAGCATTATGATTATACTGGCAGCCCAATAATTTTACCAGTAAATTTTTCCCGAAATCTTCACTTTCTACACGAAATGAACTGACACGTCTCAGGGTGAAAATAATACGTTTTACGAAATTACAGACTCATCGGGATTTTCTCCCTAACTTCAATACCATTCAGCACAGGGGTTCTGAGACGAGCATAGAGATTTAGCCGTTCCATGGACTAGTGGCTTTCGCAACCTCATAGACAAAAATATGTCTATTCTCCCAAACTATATTCTAATTAGTTTTATATTTCCATTTTGTTTAAAACTTCGGGCAAAATTTTGCAACTTCCCTACTAATTAAACAAATGTGTACTACGTCGTAATAAATCAAGTAAAAAAGAAAAATTAGCTAAGAATCTCGTAAATTAACAATCAAACAGATCATAGAGAACCTTTATCATGTCACAATAAATTGCACTTTACAGAAAAATATCTGTAATTCCACAAATTATATATATATATATATACTTTTTTAATTTTACATTTGAGGAAGATGTAATGGCAAAATATAGCTGCTCATGATTTAGCAACAAAATTTCTACCGCAATCCAGTTTGATTGTCTATCTCATAAAAGTCTTTCATTTTAGTAATCAAGAGGTTGTCCGTCTGTTTTTACAACTAATCGATGTTTTGGAAACGATGGTGATGCTATGAGTACATGTAGCCCAATTATTAGTTAATTAATAGAAACCCCATTTGCATTTTTGTACAAAAAAAAAATCAAAAACAAAACCGGATCCATTGTTTACTTAAAATCACCAGTAGAAGTCAATACTTCAAGAATTGTTGCATCATTTTAAAAATATTAGAGAATTTCTTAAAAATATGCAGATTTAGAAAATCACGATAATTTTCTATGCACTTCAAAAGGCACTAATTTGATCACTAATCTGCAGCAATTCATAGCTTTATTGTTCCATTCAAAATATCTTCGTATGCACTTGCATTTAAAGCTTCGTACTTATTCCTCGCCAGATAGTAAAGTTTCGCTTTCCCACATTTAGCCGGATTGAATCCGTCTTCTTGCAATTCCACTTTCTTTAACTTATATGTCCCTAAAATCGACAAAGAAGGAAAAGAAAGCATTGAAAATGGATACAAAAGCTAAAAACTAGAGAACGAAAAGGATGTTAAGTCAAAGAAAATACTCAAAGCACCTGTCATTGGCAGAGCATCCATAATCCTAACAAAGAGTGGTCTGGCATAAGGAGGCAAAGACTTTTGCAACGAAAGTGCCAGTCTTTCCAAGTCCACGGTATGGTCAGGATCAAGAATGGCTGCCATTCCAGCACGGCCTTCCTGACCTACAAATAAATAGTGAGTTAAACTGTTCAAACAATGGGTTTCTTTAAATAAATGCTGATAAGTATGACAGAGAAATATGGTGAAATTGGTGCATCTTGGTCTTTAGATTTGAATCAAGATTTTCCCGGAAAATCCCGAGATTTCGGTAAGAAAGCAATAGGTTCAATCAGGAAAAATATTTCCACATTATTATAGACTTAAACTTCATCATAAATCCATTTAGCACAAGGTTTGGAGTGTCTTTGAGTGAGAATGTTTACTTGGTAAGCAAACAACCTCTACGAAATCTTCATTATCAGTTATAGTAACTATCCAAACTGTCCCATGCATAAATTATTCTGAGATGGTATAAAAAATTCTTGTATTCCCTCAAGTATCTCTACAATACATATCCTCACATTCTGTAAATTATGTGGCTTTTTACCTGGTATTTCAATTCCATAGACGACAGAGTCTTTCAAATCGATGGCATTGCTAACCACAGCTTCCACTTCTGCAGTTGACACATTTTCTCCTTTCCATCGAAATGTGTCGCCGGTGCGGTCTTTAAAATACAAATATCCAAACCGGTCCATAACCAGAATGTCCCCTAAAGCCAAAAACAATAATAAAATTAGGTATAATATATAAGCAAACTAATTCACAGGAACATTATTTCCAAAAATATTTATGAACAATGTGATTGAATGTCAGGAGACTGTGATGTCGCAAGAAATATTAACCACTAACCACTTAACTATATAGTGAAATCAAATAACTTCATGGGAGGATTAATCAACAAGAAAAATAAATGGCTGCTATTAACAACAGAGTGTATCACAAGTCACTTCTCTATTATCTAATAGAAAACTCAAACATGTACAATATATCATCCTCTGAACAGGATTTTTGAACAATTGCTCTAGACTTCTACATATGGCTCGGTTATAGTTTTAACCGAATGTCGTACTGCAAACATTTTTGCTCCATCTCAGGTTTTTTTTTTGCATTTTGCAGTTAGCAACACAATGTTGACGTTATAGTATAAATCGAACATCAGCAAATCGTCGACAAAACATTAGATCTCAGCAATCTCATTTGAGAAGTGACTTTTGATACACCTTGTATATGCCATTGTTCATAGCTTTACTATAAATTATCTAAATAAACATTTAAAAAAGATAAAAATTTATACAAAAAGATTTTTTTTTGCAGTTTTAATAGTTTGAAAATATACCATTCCATAGAATTGGCTTACATTTTCAAATAATAAATATTTTAAAATATAAAATTATCATTCTCTATGCACTTAGGCAACAAATGATTAGATATCAAATTTAATAACATCTTGTAATCTCAATGTCCCATATTTGTGGATTTTTCGATTATAATACAATTATCATTAAAGTACAAGCATACCTATATTCTATTGTCTATGACGATCGACTAGTTAGTACGTATATTCTTCACAATATCGATCATTTCTCAGACTAAAACTAGCAGCCTTGTTCAAGTTAAACATTAAGCATAATAACAATAGTTGAGATAGCCTTCGTGCTACTAACATAATTTAGAATACACAAACGATGGTCTATTGTTTTTAATTAAATATTGACCATCCAGGCTTTAATTTTCAAGGTCACTGACCATATGAGTAGAATCTTGTGACAGTAAATAAACAATTGCTGCAAACGCTCTGAAATTCAAATAGCTAGAAGATGATAAGCTCTACATTTAGGCTAAGCTGAATCAGTATCTGAGTAAAATGTACTAACCAGATGTAAAAGCTGCATCTCCCTTTTTCCAAACATCCCTAATAACTTTTTTTTGATTGGCAGTCTTGCTCACGTAACCATCAAAATTTCGCTCCGGTTGATTGGTCAGGATCTTTCCCACAAATTCGCCAGATTCACCTGAAAATCGATTATCGAGCCATTATGCTAATCAGTCTGGAGATAACTTTCTTTTCATCGACAGAATGAATTACCAGGTTTGCAAAATATGGCCATTCCGTTTTTATCTCTAATAGGCTCTCCGGTCCTTTCGTTTACTTTGATCAGCCAACATGGATATGCAAATGGAGCAATGCGGGACAAAAATCCGACTGCACCCACGCGATTATCTATGTTTACTGGAAAAAAGCAGGACATTATTTCATATTTACATTAAAAAAAATTAATTGAAAACAAATTATAGAATATTTTTGACCAACTAACTTATGTTAGCGTTCCCCTCCGTGGCTCCGTAAAGTTCTGCTACTTTCTTCACTCCAAATCGATTGACGAATGCTTGCCATATCTGCGGTCTCATTCCGTTGCCAAACACAGTCCGTATTTTATGTGCTCGATCTTCTGGTTTGCTGGGTTGGGCGAGTAAATAGCGACATATTTCCCCAATGTATTGCGTCACCTATTTACAAAGGGAAATCGAAATGGCAATGCTTATGACAGAAAAATTCCATTTCCATTCTACATTCTAAACTGCCTTTGATGGCTTGGTAATAGCTAAGAAATAGCTTACACCTGCACCAACCCTCCACATCAATAAAACTGATTATAGTTTTAAAAATGTCCATACTCACTGTACAATTGTGCTTAATGCAATCCGCCCAGAAATTTGACGCTGAAAATTTCTTGCGTATAACTACAGTATTTCCGTGCACCAATGACTGCCCGATGCCGAGCACTCCACCGGCAGAATGATACAGTGGTAAGGGGTCGTAAAATATGTCATCCTTTTGGTGCTTCATACTGAGATTAGCACCGTGAGCCATGAAATAAAACCTGTCAAAGAGAAGAATCCAAATACTGACTACTCAAGCTTAAAAATCTAAAAAACAACATATTCATAAAATCCATTTAAGTCTGGTTTGATTAAGTTCATAGGCGAATTAATATTGGTAACTACAATTTTATGATTTAAATACTATAGAGCTGTGTTGATCAAGCAAGGTAGCTCAAAGTAACTATTCCGAAATTTAAGTTCAAAAGGCAGTAAAGGTGACCAACCTAATATTAGTAACAACTGCTGCTTTTGGTAAACCAGTTGTTCCAGAAGTGTAAATAAAGATCATTCGATCTGTAACGAAAAAGTCAAAATTAGCACGTAACATTAGCGTATTCTTGGTTGCAACAACAAATCGAGCATTACCTGAAGGCTTAAGGTCCACTTTAGGAGGATCACATTTGGAAGAGTTCTTAACCAGAACGTCTAAAGATTTTGATGGAAATTTAATTTCTTGTTCTTTACCACTATGGTAATATATCATGTCACTAGGCAGCGACGATAGGATTTCATTCACAGCTAAAAATCACAAATTTGTTAATGTACATTAGTAAAACATAAATCATCAATCCAAATTTTTTCCTGATAAATTTAACTTACATGCAAGCAAAATTTGTGCAAATTGAATTTCCCATTTATCAAAATTATTATCCAATAACCTTATCATTTTTTAAAATCGTCCAGTCAGCACATTTCCAGAAGCTGACCAATTACTGAACCCACACATTAATATTCTATTACATTCAAAGTGCATTAAATATTTTACTCTTTAAGCCTATATTTTAAGATTTCTTTCTTAAATTCCACACATTTTTGCGGAATCAGGTTGTTAATGCCATTATTTAGCATAACTTACATGCTCTGTTTATATAAGCCTTGCAGCCAAGGCACAAATTATGGTTATTTTTTCTCTCCACCACAAACAAGTTTAGAAATTATTAATAAGGGTGAATACAATTCTACAGTTTCAAAACTGGATCACTGATAATGTCGATGAAAGCACTAGCTCACATGTTTAGTGTCATGAATATATGAAGGTCAGCCCAGTAATTAACTATCAAATCGCCACTTCTGAGGAAAGTTTTAATAAACCAAATATTTTATCGATTTCTCAATATTTTCTTTTTAATTAAGAACCCGTTTACCTTCACTAACGTCATTTGTGGGGGGAAGGGGGGGGGGGGGAACCTAATAATGTAAAATGTCAGGGTGCAAGAGAGCTAAAAAAAAGTTTAGTGGATTCTGTATAACTATCAGATGTAATTTACATTACAATATCATGGTAAAAGTGCAAGAAAACGTTATACAATATCTGAAAGCTCACTGACAAGCTAATTGGCGTTGTCAAAGAAATGTAGGTGGCAGTCAAAACACACTGTCATGGTGCCTTAAGTAGGATACATTCCACAATAAGTAGGATAAATTCCTCCAGTAATTGGTGTAAATTATCAAAACCCCACCTTGATTGACAGAATTATTAAATATTTGTAGTTCAATATATCACCACTGACTGGCGTATCCATATCTTGACATTGCAAATAGTTCGGTGGTGGATTTGGAAACTTTTTAAAATTACAATAAATATCAGGCTCAATATGTCCATAATCATGTACCCACACGTAATTTTTCAAAAAAAAGACACACAAATAAGGTGCCCCCTCTCACAGCAAGATCCAATGTGGCTAGCTTAATTACCTTCGGTTAATTCGGTGCCAAAAATGACTGCCTTAGCACTAGCAGTGGTTATGGAATGCACAAGTGGTTGAAGGCGCAAATTGAAATTGATGAGCGACGTAACCACTCCAATTTTAGCTAAACCCAGCCAAGTGCACACAAACTCCGGACGGGATTCCATGAACAGGGCCACGATGTCCCCGTGCCTGAAACCAGCCTCCCAAAATGCATTGGCAATTGCATTAGATCTTTCGTCAACCTAGATATCAACAATGGCAAATTAAAAAAAAACATGTAACTACTTCAAATAAACATAATTTCGTAATCTAGAGTAACGCATACTGGTTTTCAATTTTTACCTGTTGAAACGTCCAAGTCTGATCTTCGTAAATATAACAAGGCTTGTCTGGATGTCTTCTGACGCAGTCTTTGAATAATTTTGGAATAGTCATACTGTTTTTTAAGAACCGATACATGGACCATTTTAAATTGATAAGTAATAGTAACCCCCTAAAATAAAGAAACAAAAAAAAATACATTATGAGTTTAGCACAGCCACAAGAACCAGTAGAATATTTAAAACGTGAAGTGACTACAAACAAGAATCTAAAAATAAAACAAAGATGTTTGAAATTTTGGGTAGGCCCTATATTTTATATAGATTTGGGATACATGTAATCACCACTCAGAAACAAAAAAATGGCATTGATGGAAAACTTTTACGAAAACGTGAATTAAAACTTCAGTATTTTTAAATATTTAAGCATGAGAGATTGGGTGTAGAGATAACACGTACAGTCACAGATTTTAGGGATGTTCTAATTAAATATTTTAAAAAATATGTAATATGTCATGTATTAGCTAGTACTTCGTAGCTCCATTACGATTCCCTTGATTTTCCACATGGGTTACAACTTTTAAACTGAAAAAAAACCTGAATTTCTCCCACCTTTTTACTCTCGTTACAACGGTAAAAGTATGACCCCACAGGCATCCTTCGAGAGAAAAGGGTGCGTGTGCTAGTTTATAGTCTAGCTTAGTTGATTTTATAGCGACAGGTAAAGTCAAAAAAAACCAACACATTAAGATAGTGCTAAAATAGATGGAATCTATTAAGAATAGTATTAGAGGGCAGAGCAGGTGGGGCAGTTGTGGTCAAGTTTTCAAGGGTAGGCCTAGTGAAAGAACAGCGGCCTTCGGAAGATAACCTGCAGCAGTGCAGGCTTGGAAAGAAATTGCTTGCAAATGCCTAATTTGGAAACTTAAGATTACACTAAAGGTGATGGATGAGTATTTAATCCATTGCTAGCCAGCAACAGATTATAATAAGCATTTTAGAAATAACTTGTATAAATTAGGTCAAATTCTGCCCAACAAATCAAAACACACTTAAACTCATTAAACCAATTGAGTTTTTTAAATTTTTATTGTCAATCTCATTTTAGTGCCCTAAGCAATGTACAGTATGATATCTGAGAGAGCAGTTTTGGTTACATTATTTAGGCCTACAAAATAGTTTGGTCCAGGCTGTTACATGCCGAAATTTATAGAGCGCTATTTAAACTTTTTTGTGTACTTTTTAAATTTATTTATTTAAAAATAAATGCTGAAAGAGAAAAATAAGCTTTCAGGTCGGAGAAAATTTTTCAGGTAGGTCGGGGTTACAGAAGCCAAACAATATTTTCAGGCTTTAATAAAAACCTTGCGAAGCGAAAATACCTTTCAACTATTTTTTAAGGTTTCCCAACAGCAACAACAACAACAACAACTACAAAAGGTAAAGTTTGCTCGGTAAATCTGGGTTTTTATGTCAATCTTTTGCATAAACTCCCACTTACAATCCTTTTCTAACAACCTCCCCCCAGACCCTCATCATGTAGGCCTATGAAGCATATTTAACCTAAAAAAATTGACACATTTTTAATTCTATCCTGCCTACATCATTAAATGCATAAAGCACGATCAAAAATTAGTCCAAGAAACATTAACAAGCACACGAGAATTGTAGGACTAAGAATTATGGATGAGTTGGTATTAAGTGAAAGGAACGAAATCTCCTGAAACATTTTCTTTTGTGCTCGTTTTTAGGCCAACATCCAAAAAAAAAATATCATTTTCCAACATATATGCCATTGTTAAAAGTAGGCCTACAAAAAAAAAAACAATAGCTCAGAAAATAGAAATTATCTCGAATCATATTTCAGTTTTGATAAAAGAACTTACAAAACTTGTCCAAATTTGTCATAAGCCTACAATTAATACAAATTTTACAAACTACCTATCGTGACCTGTACAGTAAGATATTTCATTTCTACTTTCATTTAGTAAATGAAATAGAATCAAGCAAATAGCACCTGCCAGCTGATTGTACAATTAGCTTAAAACAAATGCCTTTGATGAATAAATTTAACTAACCAAGGTAGCAGTAGAATGCGTGTCAAGTACATTTACATTTTCGCTTTGCAACAAATCTGTTATTAAAGCTGCACTGTCCTCAAGAAATTTTGTTCCAAAATGGGGCTCAATGCATGTGCATATGCCAGCAAACCAAATGTAATTGGCACGTGCTTGGAGCCTCAATTTGGAACAAAATTTCTTCAGGACAGTGCAGCTTTAAATTCTACACCTAAAACAATAATTGTCATTATGCTCGTATGAGATTTGTTGGAAAATCCCTCGAAAAATTAGCCTTGAAATAAAATTCCACGTCTGCCCACAGATCAATCACACATTCAAGAAACAAAACGCATTATTTCTATTTTGCAATTTTCTATCCTTTAATACCCAAGTCACATAGAATGTACAAGGGGGTGCAGGATGACCCAGGAGAGGATCAGCTGTTTACAATTTAGAAGCTTCCTTCCTCCCTTCCTTTCAATTTTCGTCAAACAAACAACCCATGAGTACATCCACCTTCCTCATTTATAATAGGCTATACTCTATAAACTCATGTATACCTTTTCCTCACAGTTGAAGCATATTCTTCAATTCAATTCAACTCAGTATCCTACCATATCATGATGCCATTTGGCAGGATGGTTATCCCACAATCATGATGATACTCTCACGTCATACAGTTGTGACCATCGTGAAATTGAATTCTTAGCAATTTTGCACTATTTTTAGGAAAATTATTACATTGTCTTATATCACGCAAGAAAAAAGACCAGTAATGTCCATAATGTCCATTATGTCATTATGACATAATGTCCATTATCTCATTATGACATAATGTCATAATGTCCTATAAAGCATGAATTTCCTTCAGAGGATTGATTGTCCAGAGTGAACATGCCTATCTCTACAGGGTCATTCCACATCAAATCACCCATTTTTTTAAAAAAAGTTCACCCACCATCACAGATTCCTACAAATTTTTTTTTGCTGAAAGAAAGGCTTAAAAAAGTATCTCCTGAAAAAATTATTTTTCTGTCTGATGTTTATTTTCAGAGATATTAATT
>JAQIXP010002906.1:0-14056 GCA_034700285.1 Proteroiulus fuscus
AATTTCAATTTTAATTATAATTTTTCACGCTCTTTTTATTAAAACCAACTTGTTTCAAAGTGAGACTGTCCCTTTAAGATTCATTTGCCACACAGTGGGACTGTCCATTTAAATATAGTTATCAGATAGAAGAATAAAAGAAAACCGCAGCAGTGTGACCAGTACAGTACAGGGACTTTCCCGCTATTCCCCTGCAAACGATAAAAACTCGCACTAAAAGGCGGGCCCAGTTCCAAAAATTATTGGAACAGACTATAACTCCGTATTCTGAAACAAAAAATTATCAATTTGCTTCAAAGTTGTCCGTTCACTCTTAGGTTGAACAGGGTAACTTCGGTTCCATAATTTTTGGGCCTGTGTATATATAGTAACTACAACTGCGTTAGGACAAAGAACCTTTTAAATTATATTCTCAGAGATCCTTGCCTCGGGTTGCCATAGTAACACATAAAACATAAGGGGTTGGACTGGGATGCAAACCAAAGGGGATAAAAATTATTATGGGTTGAATAAGAAGGGGGGAAAACACATTTTTTGGCGAGCCAGGCTATGCCAAGAAATTATAGGTAAGACAAGGCACAACTGCCGGCTATATTATTAAAATTTATCTTTAAGAACATATTTTTTTTAATCATAAATCCGGGTTCTCATCCTCCCCATCGTAAAAAAAAAAAACCTAAAAAAAAAAAATCAGGGGTCCGGGTGAATATCCAATGGATTTTTCAGAAAAATTTTCACGGCATATTTATTAATAGTTAAAGCTGCTTCTTGTGCATATATAAACACGCGTCGAAACTAATCTTCCACGTTATTTTTATTACTTTTCTACTGACAGGTGTATAGTTAACTTTTGGTTAAATATGTTAAGGTTATTAGAATGTGGTGGGCCACGATGTTAACCAACAGTTAAAAGCGGCGCATGTAAATGGATGCATCCGAAAACTTTCTATTTTTAAAGTGGAGGGGGAATAGCTATCTATATACATGGTGGTTTCAGGGCATAACAAATAATTCAAAAAAAAATTGAGTTTCTTCGGAGACCTTGCCCACAAAAATACCTCCATTATTCCATCAAGTTCAAACTCCCAACAGACCAATTTTAAAGAAATAGAAGAGAAAAAAAATTGACTACAAGCTTGTCCACATTTTGCGCGGAAAAATACCAAATACAATTTTTTTTCCACAAAATATAATTTCATAATTCCACATGTAGTGATCAAACATGAAATGGCGGTACAAGACGGTAGATTATTACCCACATAAGGCGTTTTCGGCAAATGTTACAAAAATCTTATAAGAAACTTGGATTAAACATTCGGCATTAGAGTGCCGGATGCAGCGGTGTTCGGCATTAAGAGAAATCTCATAAGAAATCTATTTGTCTGGATAGTCAACTCGGAGCTGCCTTAACCTGTCAGAAAGTAAAATGGCTGCACCCATTAGGCGCTATGCAAACGAGTTGAATTGATGTAGAGGGCGTTACTATGATTCGGCATGACACATAAGATATAAGGAATCCCAAAAGGTGTTAGGCGATCTCACTCAGATATCAGTTAAGATCATCTGCATTGCCGAATATAATTTCAATTTTCAATTTCAACTCAGTACCCTACGATCAGCATATAATGATGTCATTTGATAGGGGGTTTATCCCACATTTGGGAGGATATTCCAACGTCATAAAGTGGTGACTTAAACATCATCCTTAAATTGAATTTCTAACAATTTTTTACTATCCTCAGGAAAATTATTCCATTGTCATATAGAACGTAAGAAAAAGGACCAATAATAAGCATCCGTTTTAGCTTTATTCTTTTAGCCTTATTTCAACAATTATAATTACTAATTGGTAACCTTGATTAAAACTTTGATTATCATTACATTTTGTCCAATTCATTTTATCTTGACTTCGATGGCTTAATTCACAAGTGGCGAATAAGCCAAAAGTTGCTTACATTGAGATAATAGTGTTTTTAAGGAAAAATGGTATGTATAGCTTAGCAATAAACAATGCTAAAAAGCTGAAACATGTCACAGGAAAGCCAATGGAGTCTCTTATGGCAATAGCAACTGCTTTAGCAAATGTTACATCGCGATTTCAGTTGAAAATTCAATCATGTGTTCATCCCACATACACACACACTATGCATTTACTTGCAATTAGCCAATAGGATCCCAGTACGCACGTGTCATGCACGATTGTTTCTTAGCAAATAAGAAAATTGCAGCTCATCAATAAAAAGAAAAGAGCAGGTGTATAGCTGTCATGTCAAAAAACCACCAAACAACAAATAGACTTTTGGGGTGGTTATCTTTCAAAATGCAAATAGGAACTTTCTTTTTTAGCATAAACAGTAAACAACAATATTTATTGTAAATGCACTTTAAAAAAAACCAGAAAATGCCAACGACTAAAAAAACCGAGATCATGATTATGGCCAGTTAAATCGGCTATTAGAGGATGGACCACCTCCTAAAACTCAATGGGGAGCAAGTTTATATTACCTGCAGGAACACCTGTCCAGGCGATAACCTCAGCACGCATGGAACAAGCAATATGGCACATTCGACTGACCACTTGCCTCCATGGTCACGATGGCAGTCCCACTCGGACAATTCACTGAAAAACAGCGCCTCATGCGGGGAAAGTCCCACTTTGAAACAAGGTGGTTGTAGGAACAAGAGCATGAAAACTACGTGTACTAAAAAAAATGATACACGGAGGAAGTTACAGGAGTGACTAACAGATGGCGCTGGAGGAATACCATGTGTATGGTTACCCATTTGCTCAACAGTCGCTGTACTTGATAGCAGTACGGCACTGTGCATGTAGGCCCACTCAAAAGAATTGATGCTTTCTAACTACATGTACATGATTGTTATCATGTCAAACTGAAACTCCCCTTTAACTCGGGAAGCATTAAAATCATTTAAAATCACAAATAATGGACAGAATATAATAAAAGTAGGAAAATTTAACAAAATTTAGGAACCTGTTATCGCCCATATATAGCTGAACTGCGACAAAACACGCTGTTATCCTGGTATTGTAATACCAGGGTGAATGGGGGAAAAAGGCACATGTTAAGTCGGGAGTAAACATAGTGACGGCGATTCACCTCGTAATTACCTCGGCTCCACCCACAAAACACGAGAGCCGGTCGGATTAACATGTCAACCGTATTTTCATCCGACTTTAAACGATCCGGATTGATTGGCATCGTGTAATTACATGCGCAATCAGTAGGCCTAATTGCATCTCATTTGGCATTATTAAAAACGGCCTACTTTATTTACATTATTAGATTGATTGAGATCGGGCCCGGTCACAGCTAATTCTGGATTGTTTTCATTTGACCAACAAAAACAACAACAAATAAACAACTATAATGGATCATACAGTATATCTAAGCATTCAAGGTCTTTACTGATGAATAAAATCAAAACAGCTAAGGGGCCATTCAAATATGACATGTCCATAAAATAAACACTAATTTTTAGTACCCCCCACCCTTAGACATCATAAGTAAGATTTGACCATAACTCCCCCCCCCCCAATCCTAAGTAGGATTCCCAAAAAATTACAACAGCCTCATCAACAGTTATTTTTAAAAGAGCAACCACAACAAGTTGGCAGAATGTTGAGGCGTGTGCATCTTAAGTATAGGATTTCTCATTTTACCCCCCTGCCCATGTCATCATTTGTAGAATTTACCCATAACCCCCCCTTCCCTCCCCTAAAATGATGACGACATATTTGAATGGCCCCTAAGACAAAATCAAGATGACCACTATGAAGCACATTACCAACAATCTGTAAAAATTGTACTTCGTCAGTTTGACCAAAAGAGTTCCTGATTCCCATCCCACCCCTCAAATTCCCCACCTTCTTAATACTGAGTTTAAAGGGAAAGTCCCACCTTGTAGCAAGTAATATTTAAATTGTAGGGCCTACACAATAACGTTTGCTATAGGCCTAAATGCATGTTAGACGCCATTTTCCCATGATAGATTCCAGCATACACTGAAAGTTGGTTGCGCCCTCTAGGACGTGCGTGTCTACGCTTTTCATGAGTGCCGATGCCTTTTATCCAGTATAGAGGGCGCTACGCACCGTCAGTAAAATGGCACCTACTTGGGATTTATATTTTCAACCAAATCCATGCATGTATCCAGGACATTTTATTTAAGGATTGGTGGGCTTAAATCAAATTGCAATTGCCATGGCTATCACAATTTTTCCTGCTCTTCCTCAACTTCTTGCAAAGTGGGACTTCCCCTTTAACTTTTGTTATGGAATTCATGAAAATAGCTGCAGGAGTATTTTGAAGGCAAATAAAACTGCATTGGTTTACATACTTGGATTTCAAGTGCACCATAGTGCACCATTCAATGCAATTTGATAACTTTTCCAAATAATTATATAGGGCCTACATCAAATACTCAATAATAATTGGATAGATATATTAAATTATGGAAATAAGGTATATCGATTATCGTCGAGGAGTTACGTTACAATTATCAAATATTACGTGTAATATGTATTTTCAAAACCAAACCAAAAAATCGACATTAATTGGTCCACCTCTATAATTTAAAAAAAAACCAAACAAAAGTAATTTCCATAATTGAAGAGCTGAGATCAAAAACCACATGAGTCCATTTTTTTTACTCCAAATGAGATATTTAAATAAAATTGCAGCTAAAGTGTTGTTCTATCCACTTAATTAATACAAAAGCATGGTAAGATAAGATAAAGTTGCTCATTTTGACCATGGAAAATGTCAGAATCACTTTGCAAAATCTTGGGTATTAGGTACCCGAATTTGGTTCCCCCGATATATGGTTATAGTGGACTCAAAACAAGTATAGATTTCCTTTGAGGGAACCAAAATGTGTTGATGCATGTATACCAAAGCACAAGTTTCTATAACTTAAAAATTAGGCTCAGAATTTTTTAAAATAACTAATTTTAATGCAATAAATCTGGATTTTTTTCCTAAAGGCATTTTTCTCAAAACCAGAAATATGGACTCATGTGGTTTTTTATCTCAGCTCTTGGATTATAAAAAATCACTTACATTGGAAGCAACAATTAAAAACAAACTTGTCACACTGCAGCATGCCATTCCCAGTCCCAAATAAAACTTGCCTTTGAAAATCGATAATATAACTTTGCAATATCAACAAAACGATGAGTGATAATAACTTCATAATAGTTTATAAAACTTAATATATTGTAATGGGAGGCGCCTTAATATACGAAACTTTCGCAACTCACTATATATGCAGTGAATGGCTCAATTAGACATTTTATAGTTTCATGCGATTTTATTTCCGAGATTCCTTGATTTTATGGCATTTAACGGAGCCTTTAACTTTTTTAATAATGTTTAATGAGCCGATGGAAGAATTTGGGAGAAATTTATGGAGCCATTTTTTCTCCAATTTGATACATATAATAATGAAGCCCCAATGCCTCAGTCCATAATGGCTCAGGATGAAAAAAAAAAATTCATAAAAATTTCAATTCCCGAATGCATCAATTTGAGTGTTTTTCAACGAAAGAAGAAAAATATCGATTTGGATAAAAAAAAAAAAAAAGACAACAAAATTTTTTTTTAGATATTTTGGGGAATAAAGAATTGATTTTAGGTTTCCCCGGTCCGATACCTCACACCTCCCCTAAATTTTTATTGAAAAAGCAATAAATTCTTAGTTTAGTTTTTGTTGGGGGGGGGGACGGGGGACGACAGAATGAGAAAAAGAAAATAATTCAAAAAATACACTACATCATGGCATCTACAGATAATAACCTAAAAATGGCAAAACGAAAAAGTCCTTCACCTTATCTTTTTAGGGGCAGAAAAGGGGGGGGGGGAAGGGATGAAAGGTGGAACGAGAGGGGGTTTATAACGTACAAAAATTCGGTAGTTTATTCACCTTCTGGCAAAGACAATCATTTCCACCTTCCAAAATACTTGTTTCTCACCTGATTTTTAATTAAAACTTGAGACAAGTGTGGCACATACACGTACAGTACCCAATTTTAAAATAACTTTTTTTAATTTGTTAAACCTCAATATTAAAAGTCCCATAATGCACCAAGAAGGGAAAGAATTCCGAAGAAAAAAGACCCTGCAGGTTGGTTGGGCCTCAAAATGACCTCAATTGGGAGCCATTTTGTTTCCTACTTAAAACTTGGTAAAAGCCAACATGCCATGGATATCATTTTCATAATTCCCCTAGTTATTAAGAGTTTCAACAATTTCGGATAATAAAACGAAATTTCATTTTACAAAATCATAGCTGACCCATTTTAAACAAGTTTAGTGAATGACAGATTATGGGCCTATAATTTAAAGGGACAGTCCCACCTTACCTAAAGCAATTTTTGTGAGAAATAAGAGGTAAAAATTAGAAGAGCGGAGAAATTGAAATTTAGTTTATAATTACTAATTCAATAGTTATTAATTTTGAAACATGCCAATGTGGACAAAAATATCCATGCTTGATAGTAGCCATGTTGGAAGTCATTTTGTCAATCCCTCTAGTAATAAACTTGATGATGTACAAGTTTTTGCATGAAACAGAGAATGCCCATAACTATTCCATAGCGATAAAAGTGAAACCAACTTGAACCCCCCTCCCCTTGCACGCAGCGCCATTCTGCCTGGGTGGGGGACTATTATAAAAATGGCGCCTATCCTCTTTTTTGGAAACATCAAGATTTCTGAATTACGGTATAGGTGAACTGCAATTATTAATAAGACTGCCCATCTTTATTATTAATAATCTTAATTTTAAAGATTAATTTGTAACAAAGTGGGACTGTCCCTTTAATCTAGCAAAACTTTCGAAGTTCCTCCTTTAAATTTCGGCAAGGATTGTGATATTTAGTGAAATTATAGAAACATTTCAAGATATTGGCACCCTCATATACCAATTTCGCAGTAAACGAAAATAGATCCACATATGCTTTTTACATTGTTAAAACTCAAAATGGCCGCAATTGTTCCATTACATTTACATTAACCATTGCATTACCGATAGTTACATTCACTGAGGAACCCCTGCATGGCTTCACCCCATCCACTTTAAATTAAAAAAACTATCATTTTTCTGGCACACTAATACATTACAGGCTCTCATAATTTTGTTGTAAATTGTATGGGCTAGTGGGCCAAAAAAAGTAAAATAGAAAAAAAATGCCCAAAAAAAAAACAACTTGAAAACAAAAAACAAGAAAGTTAGCTAGCTATTAAACCCATAATTTACGAAGGAAAACTAAAGAAAGTTACCTCCCACAACAAGAGAAGAAAAAAAACATCTAAAAACTAAAAAGTAATTAACCGCGTAAAAAAAAACCATAAAAAAGCAAAAGGAATTTGTGTAATTTTAAAATGTTAAGTTGGTCAGGTCGGTCCAACTGGCCTAAATAATAATAACAATAATAATGGGATATAAACAAAATTATTTTCAGATCACGAAGTGGATGATGGGTAAAAAGTACAGGGTGGAGGCACTATTATGAAACTATTAAATATTTGAAAACAAAAGTTACACTAGCATGAAAACATGCAAAAAATATCGATGGCTTAATTCAGAAGTAGCTAATAAGATAATTTGTCAAAAATGAGATAAGTGAACCATTGTGATCCTGGAAGTGTCCCTAATGAACCTAAAGTTACAGAAATTAATTTAACCAATAACTGTTGAAGTTACAGAAGTGAAGAGTAGCGAATATCCAACAAGGTATCATTATTAAAAGTTACAAGTAGGCCTATATAGTGAATAGTACCATTCGTTAGTTGTACCTTTTAGAATTGCTCGTGACATGGATTTTTATAACAATACAAGTAGCGAACGTGACAATATTTTTTTATTCAATAGGCAAACAAATGGAAGTGCACATTCGCTCTTTCACACGTAATTTATTTCGCTTTCTTGCAAACTTAATCAAAGTCAAACTAGCGAATTTGCATCTTTAAGCCGTTTAGTTCTCAAATTACTTAATTAATTTACTTATTTAATTATTTAACAAAAATTAGCACATTCCTCATAAAATATATAATTATTAAGTTTCATCTCTTCACCAAATTTCAGTCTTTTAACATTGTTTGTTTCCACGTTATACCGTTTTTCCATAAAAACGATATTATCTCATAAGCAATTATTGGCTTATTCGCTACTTCTGAATTAAGCCATCGATATACAGTGCCTCCGCTTTAAGTTTTGCTCTCTATTACCCAAGTCTTATTTTCTTTAAATTTGCATATATGAGCCCTGAAGATAAGCATTATTTGGAAAATTACAAGGATAAATTATAATTAAACATTCCTTGTAAAATTAGCTCAAAAACAACAGAATAATAAATTTGAATTATGTATCCCAATTTTGGTTTAATTAAAAGCAACAAATTAAAAAAAATCAACCAAAGTAGCACTGTTAAAAAAGGCATTACGCAAGCGCATTGCAAACATCCAAGCATTATTTCATAAGGGATGTTATTTTTTAATTATAATTAAGGGGTCCTAATTTAAATTCGCCTGGAACAGCCAAAATATACCCTTCTGGGTCAATGGTCTAACTCTAAAAGAAAGCCCCAGCAGGCATTATAAAAATTAGTTATAAAGGTGTTATACACTAATACAGGCACACACCGCCTTCTCCCCCCCCCCCCCCCAACAAAGAAAAAATTAGTCAAGATTAAAAACTTAAAATTTAATTACCTAATCTAATTAGCACATCAACAGCAATAATAGTGTAGGTGTTCAACACAAAACTTTTATCTTAATTTTTCTCCCTGAACGCACGGTTGACCAATGGTCAAAAAAAGGTCAGTTTCCTCCCCCTGCATTTTTTAATGAAAAATTTATTACTTTTATATAGATTATTTTTCGTTTTTACAAAGGCTAATAAATTCAAGTTAGCCCCTTGGGGGGGTTGGAAAAAAAGAAGGACTGGACCACGGTCTGAATGAGTCATTGCTGTGGTTTTTGTTGCAAGTTCGATCACGTTTGCAGCATAACAATATTAATAAATTTGCATTTATTTCCAAACACACTGACATTATTGATTATATTACGTTTCAAAAATATGTAGAAATTTATTCGCAAATAAAATGAGGGAGGGAAAAAACCGAAGAGAAAAGAGAAGAGAGAGAGAGAAAAGGCAAGAGTAAACGTGGAGGGTACATTGAAAATTTTAATGCATTTTCATCAGCAAACTGAAAAATCAATAATTTCCAATCAAAAACTTGTCCCTTGCCTTGTGCTTCCATTTTCATACTACCCGGACATCATTTTATGTTTAAAAAAATTCAAAAACAACTTAAACACATGTTAATAAACCAAAATACAATTAGCAAATGTAAAATTCCTGATTAATTAAACAAGTTGACCACAATTTACAAAAAAAAAAAATCAGACTGGACTGATGGACAAAAACAAGAAACTAGGCCTTGGTCTATTACAAAAGTACTTTCCTAGTTATCTTCATTTATAAAAAGTCACAAAAACAACACTACAAAAACTTAGCTTTTTTTTATCTTGAAAGCAATATTAGCAATAATTTCATTGGCATCGGTTGGTTAACCAAATGCATGGTTAAAGGCAGGGAAAAAAAATCCAGAAAAACTGGAATGTATGTACCACCAAAACACTGAATTAAAATTTGGAAATAGGAAGAGCATTTTTCCTCGTACGTATAATATATTGGAAATAACTAGGAAGGGCGGAGGAAAGCTAATTAATTTTAAATTTCAAATAATAGCAAAACAAAATTGAAATGTGTGTCAGTAGGCAGCGCCATAGCATTCTTCTTCCCCCCCACCCCCCCAATAAAAAATTAGAACAAAACGAGTTCAAAGTGCATTTTGTATTTACAAAGTAAGGTAACCTGTATTTATACGTTTAATCAGTAACTAATCTTAAATACCTGGTATTAACTATTATAAACGGTATCAAGCCTAGGCCAATTTGCAGTTGGGATTATTTTTTTAAAGAAATAGTTCGCATTAGCCACGTGGCATGAAAAATAAACTTTATGAGAAATACTCAAAAATCAATTAAAAGATTTATGGAGTCCCAACCGTGTCATGTACGTTATTTACCCCAACCCATACTAAAGTGCGGGAGAATTACGATTTTACGGAATCTCGTGAGTGTCATGTTTCTATACAACTATAATGGTTAAAAAAGTTTATCTGTGTCCACAAATAGCCTAGGCCTCCATCTATAGCTGTAAAAATGTAAGGACATTTTGAAATTATATTGAAATATTCGAGTGAATAGGCCTATATTCATCTTAACCCATAGTACCCCCTACCCCATGCCTATTATAACCAGGACATAAGCAAGAGGCGGCGCATGGCGGTAGAATTTTCCCCACCAGATTTTTGCCGTTTATGTTATTTGGCAAGCTGTTTGTTTTGAATCCAACTGAGCACGAGGCTTGCACGTGCATATTACCTATATGTTTGATAAGTTCTGCATGTGGTTGTCACGTGATCAACCAGCACATGCAAATATTCCAAAGATAGGCCTACCAGCTCACGTGCTTAACGTTCCAAAGTAGAAAAACTGCGCCACCTTCCATCAAAAATGCACCAAACATGGATGGCATTAACGCGTGCCATGAAGCTACCATCTAGTCTGTACCTGGGGTCAGTATAATTCATGTATTTACGTAATAATCATGCCAGAGCACAAATATTGCAAAAATTGGTTAATGCATGGATACATTCTCAATAATTTACCGTCCTATAACATTAGTAAAACTCAAAACTTGCAGCATTGTATATCCTTCTGAATCATATGTTATACGTCAGCTTTTGGCCTATGCTAAATTGCAATCGTGTATCCAAAGCCAAAAAAATTTTCATACAATTTGCAGAATTTGAAAACTGTAAACATTATGTAGGCCTACCATATGTATCCCAATGTAGGGCCTATAAGGTATCGTTCCAAAATGAGGTTCAATACCGGTAACGTGCATATTTCCATCAAAACGTGTAGGCCTACATTGATCCCCATTTTAAAAAAAAAATTGTGTGCTAATAATATATATAGGCCTGCTTAATATTTACACTTTAAAAATAATGCACTTGTAAGCTTGATCCAAGTTTCCCTTTCAAGGTACGGTACCGGTACACGTCCCGTATATAAACCGCAGCCCCACTTTACACTTCTACCGTAACCTTTAAAAGATAAATGAAAACTTCAGCTTACCTTGTAAGCGTAACCGTTATTGTATAAACCATTCATATTTGTAGGCTTTAGTTAAGTTTTCTAATTCAAAGATAATAAATACACAGCAAAGTATATTATATACGAAGATATATCCAGAGGGAAATCACTAAATTATCCAAGGGGATAGAGTTCGATTCTATCACGGGACATTTTCAGAACGTTCTTTCAAACTTGACGCATTTTTCCGGGTTTTTTTTAGCACAGCAAAAACGAGGAGTTTCTCCGTTATCGAGCGACAATCGGGAGTTTCCAAACAAAATTCCAAGTGAATGGGAATTCCCTTCCAAAGAGCACAAACAACTCGACTTGAGTTTTAGAACAGTTCTATTTTTTTCTTTCTAAAAAACCTGATAAAAGCCAACGATAGAGGAGTTCCAACAACAATGAGCACACCTCCCCACTTCAACTTGCCCTGTGTAAGAATATCGGCGCATGCGCACACACTCGCGAGCAGCATGGGCGAGTCCAAAAATGAAAATTAATAAAGGGGGGATCAGTGATAAAATAACAAACTGAGTTCGAAACCAGTTTAGGAGGGGTCGGGGTTACTAATTAACATTCTTTTCTAACCATTCCTTGCTATTGACGGGATCATACCAGGGGGTAAGGGTAAAGTTCAAGCTCAAACGAGGGGGTGGGGGGAAAAGGGGGAAAAACATAAACGGGGCATTCCCATTTGAGCTAGTATATATTTTTAGAAAACATAACTTTTGATACAGCCCAGTACAAATTTAACATCTGAACTACAATGTTATCCAATGCATTTTTAGCACTTGTACATGGAAAAATACTAATTTTTACCAATCACTTTCCCTGACCGATTTCCAAAAATTCCCTAACCAAATTTAAAAACAGGGGCAAAGAAATACAAGGGGAGTACCATAAATCTAGGCAATCCAATAAGTATCGGCATGTGAATGTAAATGCATTATGGAGTAGCATTTTTCACATCATTTTAATTTGAGATTTCACAATTACTCTACCATTCTTTCGAGTTTTTACTTTTTATTCAGCTAATTCCCTGACTTTTCCTGACTTTCCTTGACTTTCCAGGAGAGTGGGAACCCTGTAAATGACTCCGTATCGTGTTACACTACTTTAACTCCCACAAAATGCAAAAAAAAATATTTTAAAAAAGTTATGAAAAAAATCCTGGCAGCCTATCCACCCCAAGCGCCCTCTAGCACATCCTCACAGCGGGTATCCCTTAATTATTATTACAAAAAGAAAAGATTAATATTGGTCCCGACCTAAATAGTCTGGCGGTCTAGAACACAAACTTACAGGTTAAGTACCAATGAAGCAATTAACATTAGGGACCTTTGTGGACCCCAAAGCCCCGCCTTTCCCTTCGCTGGCCCGTGAAAAAAGAATGGGGGTGACGTCATAACCCCTTATATTCCCAACAATAATAGAAAAAAAGGGACGGAGGCTGTCATGTGTTTACAAGCAAAAGTTAAAATTAATGGGGCATAATATTTGGCTTGAAACAAAAATATGAAAGAAGGGGGAAGTTCAGGGTAAACTACCATAAAATGGTTGGAAATTGAAATTTAAAACTATATTCGGAAAGCATTTTAGTTCCCCATCCCCCCCCCCACCCCAATTCCCCCATATTTCGTAAAAACGCTGCTAATTTGTTGTTCAAGTTTAAAAATTTTCAAGAAATGATTTACTTTTGGTTAAAAATGCATTGGGGAGCATATCCCACTGACGATTTTGGGGGATCATTGTGGTGATGGAGAAAGGAGGGGGGAAGCCCCTCTCGTCCCCCCTCTACAAAAATCAGTTCATAGCATATACGTCTAAACACCGGAAAGCATTAACTGTTTTTTTTTTGCATGGGGGTAGGTGGGTTGGGAGAGTGGGTACCATTCAAAACTGACCAAACTCTTGAGTCTATTTGGACACTCCCAAAATACCAAATTGGAACCGCCATTGAAAGTTCACATTTCCAACGTGAATGGCACACCGTCACATATCACAGCATAACAGTTAAAAAATGTCCACAAAACTAATTAATACTTTAAGTTTTGATTAATTAATGCTCTGCAAATATATAGAAAGTCGTGACTGATGGTAATAAGGTGAAGATGGATAGCAATTTAATGATTAGCCAAAACATCTAAATATGAACAAGGAGTCAACAACTTCTGGTACTTTATTTTTAAAAAGGGCACATAATATTACAAAATAGAACGTCAATAGGAAGGGGGGGTTAAGCACCATTCTGTTTTAAGTGACGTCTTCAAAAGGGATTGACTGATTTCATCCCGCCCACAAATCCCCACCCTCAAATAATACGTACTTACAACGTTATACAATGTACATGTACTGTATATATAATAGCAAAAAAATTCAAATAAACTTGACCTTTATCATAAAAAATATTAACCAAATAAAGCTTTGCTTACGTGGTATTTACAAACAAACCACAGAAAGCATGCATTCATAGCGGATTTGGATGAGCTGTGCATCACGGGAAGTATATCTATAGACAGCCAATCATTGACATGCACGCGCCAACATTCCAAATATTTCAAATTCGTACCTTATATGTATAATGTAATAAGTTTTGCATTATCACCAGCAATCCCAGAATGCAGTGAATTGATTTACCAATATAGTATTGTTAAGTCATGTATTATGTGATCAGAAATGCCAAAATTAAATTAACGTTAACATTTTAAAATTTTTCTATAATATTGATGGCTTAATTCAGAAGTGGTGAATACGCCAATTTGTCAAAAATGAGATAATTATATACCATTGTGATCCTGGAAGTGTCCCCAATGAACCTAAAG
>JAQIXP010002907.1:0-14055 GCA_034700285.1 Proteroiulus fuscus
CTGCAGTCATTTATTACACTAATACTGCAGTTCTATACTTTTTATTGCAGTAATTGTGCAGGAAATTTTTTCCTGGGCATGCATGTTTATGCATTCTTTTTACGAGTCCCTTCTCTCCACCGGCTTTCAGCAGCGGTTAATTGCAAAATATATTTTGAAGTCCACTCCAGAAAAAAATGTTCCACAGTAATTAAGAATTTCTTAAAAAATCGTCAAAAATGAGACAAGTAAATCTTTTGATCAGATACTAAGGTTGGGCACGTTAAACGAACCAAACAATTTTTTAGGCCTGATTTTCTGGGTCCTTCATGACTTTTGTGTACGCTAGCCTACTGATAAATACATAGCTTCGCTTGAGACGTCCAATTAAGGTGAAAGACTAGAATTAGCTACAGAAATGGCCGTATTCTTTCTTTTATCAATGGTTGCCTGTTAGCACAGCTGGACTGAAAGCAATGTCCCGAATAAATTTTTGCTCCAAAACGGGGCTCTGCGCACGGGCAAATTCTATTTGATTTGCTGAAATATGCACTCGGCATTACGCTCTATTTTGAAACAAAAAATTCTTCAGGACAGAAGGCTTTAAGACATACGTATTTGGTTGGTTCAAGTAATGAAAAAACTGGGGGCTATGCAAACAGGCCAGACCATAATGTAATGTATTACTAAAGTTCAGTGTATATTGGCAGGGACAGGGATAATTAATTATACAAGCTTTAGTTATGTATTAGATAGGGTTGAATTTACCTAAGCATATTTCTGGGTTGCCCCATATAAACGCGGTGTTGTTGATCTCTTTCATAATGAAGTGTAGAAATAAAGCTAATGTAGGCCTACACTGTTTTTCGTTTGTGTTTATATCACTCGAATGTTGTTTATTTCAGATTTTGGAAGATGAGATTGGGCATCATGGTAAATAACTACTAAAACTTTCTGCAATTGAACTCAAATGTGTTTTGTGACATGGAAAGGCTACGTCGTTTCATCGGTTTGCAACTCACAGTAAGACAAAAAATTCTTTATTCTTATAAGCTCAAATTACTAGTGGGTGGTTAAAAACATGCATTGCACTTGGCATCCCACCATTGCACAGAGGTGTGGAACTGGAGGAAATATATTCGACGGAATTAAGGGAGGACCCATGACTATAGTAGCCATCGGTGGTAGACCCTACTGCTCCTGAAGAAAGCATAGTTTATCTTGCTTTTCTTGTTGATATTAGCTTATTGGTTTAGTTTAGGATTTTGTTTAGGCCAGCGTGGACGTAGACCTCCTTACAATAATTGCTGGTATCAGTTAATCCGAACCGTAGGTTTTACGATGAATTTTTGGAGAGGACCTGGACCCTGGCCCTTGGAATGTCTAAGCCAATCACCAGTTGTCACGAGTCCTTTTGCCAATGTTTTTTGTCCGAATCTTCCAAGAATCCATGTCATTAATTCAAACCTTTTGTAAAGTCTTGAACTACGAACAGGTCACATGCGTCACTCGTGACTGAGGCGAGACTTGCTGACACCAAATATTGGAACATTATACCGTTACTCTTTATAAAATGGTATGCATCAGACACTTGATATTTTATTTTTTTAAATTTTATTTGCCTTAACCTAGGTTGGGATTGATCCGTGGTTAAATGCTTAGAAAACCGTATTGGGTTGCATGGTGGCTAAAGATCTTGCAAAAGATGCCACTTTGTAGTGGACGAGATTACTAAAATTAGAAGAAATTGTCCATGCAATTATAGATAGGACATAAGGCAGTTTCTAATGTTTATTCACTTTTAATGCTTGAAAACCCCAAGGCACATGATAAGCATGCCCACAAGTTAAAAATTTAGATTTATCAAGGAAATGCCCATGTAATAGATGTATCGCCTAGTTATAGATGCACTTGGCTTATGAAAATTTTATTCAAAACTTAGTTTCTCTCTCTCTCTGTAAGACTACTTCCTGGTTAATAGTTCTTGAAAATAAGGATATCTTCAAAAACTATTATGATTTTTAACTGTCTATAACTTGTGACACGAATTTCTGAATATAACATTTATGCAGGACAGTGCCCATGAATGGTTTGTAGTAATGATTGGCCATGTACAGAAAGATTTTTGCAGTAATATTTTCCGATTATTTTTTAGCATAAAATTAACTGAATAGTTAATTATAATGGTTTTAAATTAATACTTCATATGGAAATACTTTTGCATGCCGTACATTATGTATATATACTGACTCCATTTTTAGGTACGTTGATCGTTACATTGAAATAATCCGAGGTAGGTTATATGAGGTCATTCCGAGCGAAGCAAGGAATGCCGAATATAATAGACAGAGGATCATTTCAACATAACGGGAGGCGTATATACCTAACAATGGAGTCAGTATAAAACATAACACACGCTGAGGAATTTAATATTTTAATGATTTTTAATGAAAAAATTTGAAATAATTTGAATATATATATTGAATATATTATTTGAAAATATAGTTGATGTTTTTAAAAATGCTTTTTCATTGCAAATTTATGCAGTTTGCATTTAAGAATTGGCACTTGGGACACCGGATGGTAATTACATTTTTAGTACCGTAAATGTAATTTTTTATTAATGGTATATGGTTTAATAACTGATTGCAAACTGATTTTTTAAATCATATCTAAGTACTTTTTTTAAATTAGTACTATATTTTAAGGTGGAATCACTCTTATATTTATAAGGTGTGTAAAAACAAATGAAACCTGGCAATCTCTTGAAATGCTTGTATAGGTAATAACAAAGAAAATTTAGCAGAAAATGAGTGTGAAAGTTCAGGTTTATATTTCGTTGATCCAATTTCTATCTGTCCTACAAAATAATTTTACTTTCTAATTATTTTTTTGTTGTTGCGATATTTGTTGCAATTTAGCTTTTGGACATTATATTTAGTATACACATATATTAAGTCCCCAATTTTGGCCTCGTTAAATGGTTGCTACAAGTTTTCTTGTTGGTAATTCATTTAGCCCAAAGGTGATCAAGTAATATAAAAATGTAAAACGATAATTAAAAATGGTTGGATGTTGAAACCAACTGTCTATATAGTTTACTTATTCATTCCATGCTGCTTCAATAGGAATGCGCAATTACAGAATTTTGCAAGCTATACTATAATCTAACACTTATCTATTTTATGAGGTAAGTTTCATAATTTACACCAGCATTATTCCATTACAGTCATTCAGGTTTTTTTAAATTTATTTTTTTTTAAACATATTTTTGAGCAATATTTTTTTGTCAATTCTGATTGACTCATTAGTTTTTTTTTCTCTATCTAAACAGAACAAAGTGTTAGAACAGCAAAAGAACTTGACATACAAATGAAGTAAACTAAAACATAGTATTCAATCCAATACCAACAACTAAAATTGGCTTAAATTTGGCCATTTCTAATATGCATTATTTAAAATGTAATATTTTCTTTGTACTTCTATCTGTAATTAAATTATTTTAGAAGCTTTTGACAATTGCTTTTAGTAAAAAAATACAAATGTGTTTTTTTTTTTGTTAATTCCTGTTTTTAACTTAAGTTTGATTATGTAATACTGTTATTTACTATTATATAAGTAGCAATCGTAAATAATTGTTATAGGAATATTATGATTAACATTTTTAACAGATTTTATTTTAGAAATTATGTAGAGCCAAAAATCATGTCATTTCTATAATGCCAGTATGCATGGCATTTGTCAGGCCGTAAAGTCATGAAACGTCATAATTTAGCAAGGTAAAAAAAGTCATACAAAATTCATACTGGTACCTTTTTGGTTTAAATCGTAGGCCTAGTATTCTCATAAAGAACATTCAATATTTGATGAGTATAGATGCATGAAATTGAACCAAGAAGATAAATTGTGGTGATATTGTTTAGTAGGCCTAGGCCTACATGTTAGAAAAACCAGAAGTCTTTAATGACCAGATTAACAGTACATTATTAAAACTTTATTTTGAAGTCTGCTTGGTTCAATTAAAGTCTTTCTACGAATTCTTAGTAAATGCATTGAAAAACAAAAATAAATGCATTAAAAAGGACCATTTAATAAATTTCAATTTTACAATGTTAATTTTTATGTAAATATGGTCAAAGTTTTCTGAGATTTTTTTTTGGTAGTGTAGGCCTACATTTGATGACGCCTCTGGAGGTATAAATGGATGCCATTGATGGCAAATATTTTTCAATAAATTGACTTTATCCCTCGTATTTATTTTATTCATGGTATAAGCTGGCATTACAACAAATCTTATTAAATCTTTTCCATTTAAACATCACTTTGTGCAAAGTGAACTTTCCCTTTAATTTGAAATAATTATAGCTGAAATAAAGTGAGCTAAGGCTTGATGTTGCTTTGATGGGACCATATCCTTGGAAAAGTGATGGCACATGTAGAACAGTGTATATAGTTGTTATAGGTATAAATTATGCACGCGTTGTTTATTTAAAAAAATATGTTATTATCTTTTACACATGGTTATTTATAACCCAAAAATACTATCAGCTTTTCTCAAAGGTCATCACTGTTTATTAATTTTAAATGCAAAGGAGAAATAATTTTTATTTTTTTTTGCAAGTAAAAACCTTGTTTGCCAATTGCTTAAACCAGGTATACTTGTTTGTACCCCAGTTACGGATGAACTCAACCTAGAAAACATTTTTTTAAGGAATCCACTCTCACGTTCATCCAGTTTCAAGTCACGAAAGCACACAAAACCACCTGACCTTGCCATAAAACCGGATTCCTCATTTCCCCAAGATATTATTAATTTGAAATTAAAAGCTTACTTGCAGTTGGTAAACACTGATGAAAAAATGAACATTAACGTATTGACGTACAGAGGTAGAATGCCATGGCCAAAAGGATTGGCATTCATGTTGACTTATTTCTATTAGTTGCAGTACACGTGTGATTTTTGGACATTGCAGGTGGGGAGGTTTTGTGAGCTGTGCCAACCATGGATAACGACGAGATCATTTGGATATTGGGCATATGTGTCTTGGCGTGTTTAGGGCTTGGAATCATTTTGGTAATATTGATTAAAGCCTACAACAAGATCACCTGTGGAATGTGCCATAGCTTCCGAAGTATGAAAGGCAAAACTGTGATAATCACTGGGGCCAACCGAGGTTAGGATGCGTCTTTTTTTTGGTTTGCTAATTATTCCCTACCTGAAATAAACCTTAGGAAATTCCTTATATACGACCATTGCTCAATGCTCATTGCTATTTATAATGGCCCCAATGACAAACATGTGACATATGTGAACATTAGGATATTCGAAAAAGTAATGGGAATAATGTGTAAAAGAAGCAAGGATGTTTGGGAAATGGGAAAATTTTAAAAGATTTGACAAAATTCTTCTAAACGTGACATCCCATTTGACAAGTAAATATTCCTTTACCTTATTCTGCAGAACATGCCTTTCAGAATTAATATGCCGAATTACTAACAGTAGAGATATCCATTCAGGGTTTAAATTAAAACCTCGGGTTACGGTGAGGGTTATTAAAAAAGCCTATAGACTTGAGTAGAGATGTAGCACAAACACCAAGGTTTATCTTTTAACCCTGGATGGATCTCTCCACAGTAAGAGATAAGCAAAGAAAAAAGTTAAGTCTATAGTTATAGGTGTTTATGATGCTACTGATGGTAACGTTTAAAATATATATAATCGGGGAGTTATACATCAAAGTGAAATGTACAAAAGTTTACACTAAGGGTGTGAAAATGCTGTGTGTGTTTGGGATAAGACAAATTAAAAAAGAAGTTATGATGTGAAATTTTTTCATGTGAAAATAGTAGGTACCGGTACTCTTGTTCACATCTCGACAATTAAACGTATAGAATTGTTTGGACCTACGAACGAATATAGTTGTAGGATAAATATGACATATATATATGTTAGTCTATTAACTTATGACGTTAATTAATCTTTTCTTGGCATTATCTTGATATTTAATAATAATATCGATAAAGCAACTTTGGATTTCAATTCCTGCATGATGTAAGTGAAACCATAAGGTCAGGTTAGAGTTATGTTCAATGTAATAAATCTTGAGTTGATCAATCCAGGAATAGAAATCCAATTTCTTTTCTCATATCAGTGTTGTATGGGGTACAGTAGGGAAAAGGTCAAGTATTGGTATGGTTAATGGCCTAGCGATAAACTTACCATACACAGAAAATATAACCAGATCAATATGCTTAAGATCAATAACCAGTAGCTACCAGTATGAGCCAATAAAAATGCAATGCTGATTTCTTTTTAACTATTTTGAGTTAGTTGTTAATATGATTTGAGGTCTGCTAATGCAGGTGGGGGGGGGGGGGGGAGGGAGAAAAGGGCTCTCCCCTACAGAGATACCAGAAAATCCTTCTTACATGAACTTTTGGTGAATAAATAAAATATCTAATTTGAAAATGCCATAATGTCAATGCCAACAAAACTATTTTTTTTTTTTTAAAATTAGGAATGTGAATTGTTTTCATGGCATTCTATCAAACACATATTTGGGATATGCCAATTCAAACATTTTCACCAATAAAACCAACTTACCGGTATTCGTGGCATTGGCAAATGCCATATACTCGTTGAACTGGTTAATGTTAATTACTTAACTCAACCAGTAATTTTGGAATTGTTGGTTGGTGTCGTGGTATCCGAAATCCGATATAATCATAAATTTTATCAGTATTTCTACAAAAGCATGCTGATCATGTTCCTGCAGAAATTGTCAAATAACTTACACATTCTTGCAGAAGATAAATTAAATTCTCGTGCTCATTTTTTTTTTCTTGCAGAAATATGTGTATAATAAGTATTCCTGCATACCATTATACATAGTTTTGGAATTATATTAGTGTCTTATAATATGTAAACTCGTTAATGCATCATGTTCCAAAGAGGAACCCATTACCATAAGTTTTGTGTAAGATGACATGTAATTGCTGGCTGTCATACCATGCTTAGGGCAGGGCTCTTATTGACAATGATTCAATGAGGAAGGGAAATCTTTTGTATATAACTGTTATACCAAAATAAAAGAAAGCAAAAACTCCAATTTCAAGGTTCATCCGTAATGAGACATTCCATTAAACCTCACACGATCTATAGCACTACATAAGTGTCATTGATGTGTGTACTTTATTAATTTTTTTTATGAAGTCTGGCCAAAGTATTAAATGTTGCCAGTATTTACTTTAAAGTTTTTTAACCAGTTAGCCAAACGGAATAATCTAATTTGGACCATTTTACAGTATCAATAATTTGCCATGTTTCATAAGTTCAGCAAGTCAAAAAAGATTTTCTATGTGGAATTTAATCAATTTCTATTATTAAAGGGTATTAATTTTATAATACTTAAGTGTAACAATTCTTTACTAATCGTTATGAAACTGCAGATATATAACTGCACTGTAATTGCTCTTAAATTACAGTACTTTCATGCATTTTAATGCTATAACTAAAAATAGGCAATTTTAATATGCATGCAGAATTTTAGGGCAATTTATTGGGCTTTAATGTATTTATTTCTCCTTCTGAGATGTTCTGCTCATGTACTTGAGCCAGTGACAGCTATACATGACAAGCAATTACTAATCTCTGCAAAAGAAACTTAATCATTCATTATACTTGTTAATATTAACAAAGTAGCACTTAAAATATGTATATTATCAGTGAACTGTCTTTGTTACACGTAGCAGTCAACACTTTGAAAGTTACGACTCATTTTTAACCAAAATGTTTTAAAATATGCCCTTGTCAAAAATACGTTCCTCACATACTAATGAGTATAGAATTATAACGCCAAGGTCAATTGAAAGGACTCCCAATGTAAAACCCATGGCATTTTTTCTTGCAATTTAACATTAGCTATAGGCTAGTCTATATGACTTTACTTAAAGACAAAAGAGTTTTTGTAGCTAATTTTGATATCAACTTGCATAGCTGTTGGGAATAAAATTTAGGAAAAAAAAATGATCATTCAAACATTTTCAAATGTGCAAAGAGTAAGGTTTTATTTTTTTATGGATGGCTATTCTGGAGTTAATTAAACTGCAAGTCACGTGTCATTATATATAGTTTATAAAATGTTTATTTTTTTTTTCAAATGGATTGCAGGATGTTTTTTAAAGGGAATGCAAAAGTCTCTCCTCATGATAAGTAATTTTAAAGTTATGATGAATTGAAACACAGACCCAGTGTAATATAATTTGTATTTTATTAAACAAGCAACGTTTAAAAGTGTGATGCATTCCAAGAAAAGTCAACAGTTCAGGAAGGAATGATGGCACCTTAAAACACTTTCCAAGTTAATGCAGTGTCCATGATGTGGTAATTATGGAAATAAATACCACGTGGCATCAAAATGATATTGAGAACTGCTTATGCCATTGACTTCTGGGATATTACAGATTTACAGCTTTTAGGAAGCCGAGGCTTTGTAAATTAAACTGCCCCATCTGGTAGCAAAATTAGTATGGTGAGGGAATGACTCATTTGTTGAGGGACAACTTACTAAAAGTTCTAAGTGCATGAAACACTAACTGTACAAAGCTGAAACCTTAGGGGCCATCCATAAACGACGTTTGCAGTTGGGTGGGTGGGTCATTTGCCGAAAGTTGACCAATATGGTGTCACGTGGGGGGTCCTTCATCACCCAGTTGACATAATGAAATCAGTAGTCGAAGCGCCGTATATATTTTATAGTAAAATATATTAAAATTGAACATTTAAATTAAAATTTTTAAATTTCATTTTATTTTGAATATTAAGCTTAATTTCATCATCTAAAATACATTATTCAATTCAACTAAAAAAAAAAAGAGAGACGTCAACAATGGGGTGGGTGGGTCATTTCTCTAAATGTTGACAAAGGTGTCGGTGGGTCCTAAAATCGGCCTTTTTTGTAAACGTCGTTTATGGACGGCTCCTTATTGGGGTGAACCTATTTGGAAATGATTAACTAATTCTAGTAAATTTTTTTCATAATTTAATGACTAAATTTTTATTATAAGGAGGACACCTGGGACACGGTGAGGGAATGACATTTTAGGTATTGTCGTTGATGCATACAAAAGTCTGAAGGATTAAATCTTTTTTTTTATTAAGAAGGGCTTATTTAGTAAGTTAAGATTGAAACAAGTGAAAGCTCATTGGCAATGCCATCAGGGACATCATATTTGACCATTTTGTAAGAATGACCCATCTACTGAACAGAGATGGCTTTCATGTCTTAATGTAATGTATAAGCCCTTCATTTTGTAATTTTCCAAATTTTGAATGCATTATTCTTTGTAATGTATTTAATTAGTTGTAAATAAAGTTAAATAAGGCTTATAATCTCATAAATATTTGTTGAAATCATATAATTTAAAAAAAAAATTTCCCTTTGATTCTTATAATAGTGAAAAAGTTTATTATGCACATCATTTTGTAAATAAATTCATGTAATATCTCTATATACTTTTAGAAGAAATCCAATAATATTCCGATATTTTTTAAATCGATTTCTTATTTTCCCCTAATTGGTGCCATTTTAATTGAAGTTTGACTGATGTTGCTTCACCGATATTTAACCTACTTATTTTAAAAATAAAATGGTATTTTATTTTGGGTCATTTTCATTATATTTTAAAACGATAATTAGGGTGGCTATTGTAACGAGAGCACCTACATGTTATTGATACTATTTATTAAGGAATTCACAACACTTATATATATACTGTGAGTTTTATTAGTTTAACTTTCGTAGGGTATTTTAAAACTGCTGCTTGGTCCAACAGCAAATATATAAACACCCTTTCAACAAGAACTCAAAAGGTCCTAGTGTGTGTGTGGGGGGGGGGGGGGAGGGTGGATTTGGCTACACCCGACCCAACCCAAAATATTTTTCCAAAATTTGAAGATTTCTGGACCTTTGCATAAATTGACACAAAATGGCACTGCAGGCGACTTTTTAGCTGAAAAACACTCGAAAATGGGCTAAAAAAAATCCCCAAAAGTGCTTATTTTATTATTTTTTCTAGCATGAGTCCGAAAATTTCGAAGGGGACGGGGCATGAGCCCCCCTGACCCATAAGAGGAAATATAATTTGTAGTTTTTTTCTATTTATTTTTTTCTATGGGTCAGGGGGCCCTTGCCCCTTGTAGAGAAATGTTCTACTCAAGACCTGCATTATTTATAAAATATTTAAACATGAATAGACTTTAGTTACGGTTTCTCGATTTCAAAGAGCCCACTGTGTGACTGACAAAAAAGGCCCCGGACCCCGGGGCCTAGGGTGACACTGCTCACCTTGCCCCACCGTTATTTACGCCCCTGCTAAGTGAGCCAATTCTTGATCATGCAAAAGTGACCAAATATCGGATGACAATTAGATTTAATAAAATAGAGTAAATGAAATGATTTTTTTTTATTTGAATGTGTCCATAACATCATTTTTTATTTGAACATGCTTAGAATTAAAATAGGACTCCCATTTAAAAAGATAAATTAGTATTTATATTAATACTTGTAGCCTACTTATATATATATTTGGAGTAAACATGGAATTAAATGGGAGTAAACATTTTTCACAAACGTGGCCTTCGAAACAACCAGATTTAATATCATCAACCTAGAATAATATTGCTGTTGTTTTTGACAAAATTGTGGTAGTTTCCAGAGCAAGGGTGTATACATTTTACCATGTTACCATTGAAATACGCTATAGTATTAACAGCAAGCACTTGCCAAACTTGTTTCTGCAAATTTGCAATTTTCTACTTTTCTTTATCAGGAAAAGTAACAATGAAAAAATAAGGATTTTTTTTATTATGTTGAAATAGTTAATTGAAAAGGTAACTTTAATATACGGTAGTAGGCTACATATTGGAAAAAAGTAATTTTTTTATCTGGCTTATATTTAAAATTTGGAAAAAAATTCCACCTTAATAAAAAGAGCTTGTGTTTTTCTTTAACATGTAATCACAGTGTTTAAACCATGAAAAACATCATTAACTTGAAAAAATGATGTTTTTTTCAGTTGTCACCTTTGTCTCAAGAATTATCGAACAATGCTCGCATTATGGTCATATTATAAAAAGCCGCACGGCGGCCTCTGATCGGCTTGTAGCTATTTTGGAGCTTTGCCCTTAAACCTCTGTACTTGAGCAGTTCAAGCTTCAGACTGTAATAAAAATAATAATGCGGTTAATACCATCCCCAGGTACATACCACATACCCAACATCCCAAACCCGTTAGGTATAAGAGCTGGTCTAGGTACTAAATCCATATCATCATTGATAAGTATGGACTAACAGCGAAAGTTGTATGCATCCATGCCCTTGCGAACATATGATATCCATGAATCCATTCAACATGAATAGAAAGAAATGTTGAAATTGTAAGGAAACGTTTTTCTGTCTAAAACTTAAATCTATATAATAAGTAGTGGCAAACTACTGTTTACCATATTATTCTGCGTTGACAATCGTTACAATTGACAAAATGAACTTTCATAGGTATTGGAAAGGAAACAGCCCTAGATTTGGCTCTTCGGGAAGCCAAGGTGATCATGGCGTGTCGAAATCTTACCAATGGCCGAGAGGCTGCTGAAGAAATAATCAGGCGTACCGGCAACCAGCAAATCCATGTCAAATTCTTGGATATATCTTCTTTACATTCTGTTCGCACCTTTGCATCTGACATAATGAAGTCAGAAAGTAGATTAGACGTTCTAATTCACAATGCAGGAGTCATAGGTGTGTTGGATTTTTTTTCTTATTTATTTTGAAAACAGTTGCTATTTCTAACAAATGCATTGTCATCAGTTGGGATTAACGGCGGAGTGCACCAACCAAAGATAAATCTCCAGTTAACAAACAAATAGTTATGGATAACTGTTTGCTAAAATCCCCAATGAGGTGAAATAGGATAACTACTGTTGGTGCTCAGCATATCCACGTAACTATTTGTTAACCTGCATTTTAACTGTTAGTTAAACCCTAACAGAGGTTGGTGCACTCGGCCGTAAGTCATTTAACTCATTGGGCAACGTTTTGATCTGTGGCCCAGAGCCATTGGATTCTAAGGGCTAATTTAAATTACTGTTTGTGATAGATTCATGAAACGTTTTTCGCAATCATTTATTCGTGAATGTAGGCAAGAGGCATAAATCTGTTACGGATGAAAATTTTGAGTCGGTGTTTGCAACAAATTATCTTGGACCATTTGTGCTTACGTGCTTACTGTTGGGCAAGTATAAAGTTTCTCGTTACAAATAATTTAGAAAGAAAATGCTGATTATTGTAAAAATGCAAGTCATTAAACTAAAATAATATTTGATTTCAGATTTGATGAAGAAATCCGCACCAGCCAGAATTGTGAATGTTTCATCTTTAATATATGTTTTTGGAAAAATTGAAACCAACAATCTTAATAGCGAAAAGTCATACAATCGCTATTTAACTTACTGCAATTCCAAGTTAGCATTGATATTGTTCACTAAGCAGTTGGCTGAAAAACTGGATGGATCAGGTAACCTTTCACATTACATGTATTACACATATATCATAAATTTGCTAATCTAAAATTCTTGAAATATAAGTTTTAAGTGAGTAAGACAAAGTGCCTGATGTGGGCAATGCCACACAATGGGAATCGAGAGACTCTGTCCCCTCGACCCCTTCTGGGGGACTACCCGTCGCTCAGTCCCTTTTTCTTGTATCTTACATCTGTAGGCCTATAAATTCCTACAAATGAAATACTCATTTTTTTATTTTTCTTAAAGGTGTAACTGTGAACTGCCTGCACCCCGGCCTTGTGGACACGGAGCTGTTTAGGTATTTCTTTTTTCTGGCAAGATGGATTATCAAGCTCAATATGTGGCTATTTTTTAAGGCAAGTATAATCGTTTGAAAGCAAATACACTGTGAGCATAAAAGTTTTCTACGCTTTAAAATGTCAGCAAAAGAATCCTAAGCCAAATGTTCATAAACATTGCTACATCGATTCAAATGAACCCTTGAGAGAATTTGTTTAGATTAAAGAGAACTGCCTGATTAAATTCAAAATTGATCATCAGTTCAACAGATAGTAACATGTGTAGGGAAATATATGGTTTGTTGCTTCATTTCCAGTGTAGTAACCTATCTCTTTCAATCATTTTTTTGCCTATTATTTTTAAACTTCCTATATGATGATTTATCTCAATTCTACAGTGTGGACCTAGTTTTTTGGATTTCATATTAGCTCACAAGTCCCTTATTCCTGCAGATTGACAATCTTGGTCTGATCTGACAGTGGTCAAGTCAATGTGGCATAATGCATTCCTGGTAATGATGCCTCTGCTGCGTGCCAATTCACATTCACACACCCCATGTCCCTTTCTCTGTCTATATATGAAAATGCTATTTCACGTGGTGGTAAATGCTACTTTCATCAAAGATTTTATTGAAAAATGAAAATTTAAAACAGTATTTCTGTAAATGTATTTTTACCTGTAAGTCCCTGTAAGGAAATTTTAAATGACTGCATTCGAAAATGTGCTTTGTGAAAATGGGATTGTTGCAAACCATTTTTTAAATGAGACTTGTTCAGGGAGTACAGTAAATTTCAGGGAAATTTCATAATTCTACATCAAACAGATTTCATTTGATATATAATAATCTTTCTGAGGCTATCAGTCAAACAGCCAAAATGATGCAGTTCACATGAAATGTGTTTCAAATTGGTTGCATTCAAATTTTATTGAATTTTGTATGGTAATGGGCCCCTGAATTTTTATGCCAATGTCTCATTCAAACACTATCATTTAATCACCATAATCATCACCACCATTGCTATTTGTGATCTGAAACCATTTTTGATATTAGAAAGTGATTTCCATGACAATGTTGAAAATGAGGCTCATAGTAATCTTGCCAAGAATCTTGAAAGATACTTTTAAATGGTGTAAATATTTATGAATAGGGAGGTTTCGTAGCCACAGCTACGTGAACGTGAGCGTGGCGCGAACCTTCTCCCACGTAAGGATAAAAAAGT
>JAQIXP010002908.1:0-14055 GCA_034700285.1 Proteroiulus fuscus
TGCCAAATTTCAGGACATTTAAAAAAAATCGAGCTGGAAAGTTCTCTGAAATCTGACCAGTTGACGTGGAATGACCCTTTTTCTTCTGTGCACATCGGGCAGTTTAAATTTGAATTTAAACTTGGTTCGTTCAATGAATCCTCAAAGTTGGTTCTTTCAATGAATCCTCAGGAAATACATATTTACAGATAAAGTTGTTGAATAACATTTACTTGGTTCCTCTGAGATAGGTAGGCTTATTTTGCTATGAACATTAATGTAATGTATAAATTCAAATAATAGTTAATACATTAAAATAGGAAAGCATTTCTAAATTTTAGTTTAGATTATGCAGTGTAGTAAGCATTTCAAAGAACGTAAATGTAATTAAACCGATAAGAGAAGTAGATAGATCAATGCAGTGCCTGTTGCATCTGAAATTTAAGCATCGAAAACAAGCACCTTTTGTTAAAAAAAATATGTTTTGCTATTAATTTAATAATTTTACTAACTTTTAAATGGGTTACCATTCAATGTAATGGTAGATACATAGTCTCACAAAAATGTTATCAATTCATATAATTTTGGGGGAAAATTAATGTTATGGCACTGCGAAAATTGCAAATAAATAACCACGGTGCTGCAAATAAACTCTTAACTCCTAATATGGTTTGAGAATTAACTTTATTGTGTACAGATTACAAGTATTATGTATTATGGTCAAAGATATAAGTTAAAAAAATAAGTTCAACATTGAAACTATGAATTAGTTGTGGATAAGTTAATGTAGTGATGATTAAAATATGAGATGATGATGATGATAGTCAGATATAATTATAATTCACACAGTAATTGTTCTATCACAAATGCTATATCTACTGGCAAAAAAATAGTAACATTTGATAGTTTATAATCCTACTTATATATATTATTGACTTAATTATTTCATACCGCGCTTTAAGTACAACTTAATCTTAAAATATGAGAAGAGTATTTTTAAAATATCATTATTATTATTATTATTAGGGGATTGGTTATCATCTTTGGTCCCTGTGTGCTTATTTACTCATATTACAAATTATTTGTTAGTGTTCTTCTGCCAAAATGATTGCAAAATCATGGCCATCCTGGGAAAGCTTTTTATTTTAAAATGGTAAACTAGCTATATCTGTTTTAATGCTTGTTATTTATTTTTAAAGGTTATAGAAAATATTTGTGCTCGCTTGTCACCTCAGTAGATTTCAATGTTCCGTGTGGTTCTGTTTCTCCTTCTGTGGTACAGTCAGAGGTATTTTAGCTTGACCTTTTGCTGGATTAGTTCTATAAGTTCCAGTAGTCTTAGTGCATGATGCTCTGAACTTCTGAAGCATCCAATATGATGTTCTGTAAACAAAGAAAAAAACATTAAACGTTATTAGTTATTTGAATGGAATCTCACCCAATTTCTTAGAAAATGTGTTAGTCCAAACGACTAGCCATGTTTACTGTTATACCGAGTGGATTGATTCCAGTTAGTTGGTTTAAATCCGTGAATTGTTTTTTTAAGTCATTGTGCTTAAATCAATGAATGATGATTTTGTGGTGTTTGCTTATATTCTGGTTTGTAAATATCTTAATTATGAATTAACAGTTGAGTTAGATTATGAAGTTAAAGGCAATGTCAGAAGGTTACTGCCTCTTGGTTCAAAATGGAAATAAATACTGATTGCAAATTAATGCATGATCAACATTAATGTTTAAAATTAAAACATAAATTAAAAACAAATGAATCTTGGAGCATGGAATGCAATGGATCCTGCTTGGCAATGTATTAGGCTTCCTCGAGTTAATGTTTATCGATGACCAATTAAACATTACTTTTATAACTAACAAAAATAACAAACTGTTAACTACCTTGTTATCCCATGTTAATAGTTGAGTTGTTAACATGAAACTTCTATTAAAAATAAAGGTTGCACTGCACATTACTCCTTGAAAACTTAATTAAAATAAACTGTTTCAATGTTTCTCAAAATGATAACCTAGGTTTTTAGTAAATTAAAGTCATAACGAGCACACTTATGCTGCCTAGTCATTCCTATGCTTAGTTAGCCTGCAGGGTGCCATTTTTGTTGTTGATTTTAAACTCAGTTTTTATCATAGATCTGACAGCAAGTTTAAACAATTCAAAAAGTTTTAGACTATTTTCAATCAATCTAACATTTTTCAATGTACTTTAAAAGAAATTGGATGTATGATGGGGAGGCTATTGACTATCAATTACATCCCAGCCATGATTGATGTATTATACTTATGTAGTTTTGATTGCATACTGTCCAGGGTTGCCACAGACATAAAAAGTCAGACAAAGCCAATTTTGAAATGAAGGTTATTATCGAAAATTATTTTATACCGAAAAGTCCATGCTTAAATTTTTTTATGTTGTAAGTCCTAAAAATAAACATACATGGATTAAAGTCAGTAATTTAAGGCAAAAAAGGCAAGGTTTTCATAATCTAGGGGCAACCCACATATCTGCAGTCAGAAATTCCCTAAATATTAGCAATATTATATTGTGTTTTCCTGAAACAAATGTCTAATCAACCATTCGTTATTCTTACCAGTGGAATATCCATTGATTCCTTTGATAGCAAACCCTTTCACTTCTTCTATTGCTGCTGTTCAAAGTTGCTACTTGCTTGTCCATTACCACCATAGCTACCAGATTCACTACCGTAGTAGTTACCATTTTCATCTGCACCAGAAACCATTGGAATGCCTTCATAATTTCTCGAATCACTGCCTTGTCCATAGCTGCTTTGATCATAATCTGCACGGTACTCACTTGCGTGCACATTGCCCATGTCTGGACTATAGTTTTTGGAGGCTTCGTAAACGCTTATTGGTATGGCAACTGCTTGTTGTATGTTTTTACTTTTTATGGTCTTTGGTGTTGATTCTGCATAGTCCATACTGTTACCCCTGTAGGGACTGTGAGTGGATGGCCTGCTACTGGAACTGTATTCATTTCTTTGGTAATTACCTGTCGAGATCTCATTTTCCTCAGGATATGATTGTGGGCCTGATGGAATGCCATCAGAATGGGACTGTTGGGAACTATGTCTGATACCAGAGTAAGTTTCATGCGATTCTGCAGCCATTTCTGGATAAGTCGAAAGACTGTCATCCGAATATCTTGGAGGACTGCCTCGAAATAATTCTGAATAAGTTGGCTGTGGCAACATCCCGCTTTCCATGTATGCCTGCTGTTGTTTTATACGGCCCATTATTTCTGGATAGTTTTTCTGGGATGCATAATTTTTTGGTAGTTTTGGCCTGCTTTGCAGCATGTAACTCGCCTCGACTGAGCTTCCTCGAACTGGATAGCTGCTTGGGGCTCTTGGTCTCAGGTACCTTGGGGGGGGTCCAATGCTTCCCGATGCATACTCTTGAGGTAAATACTCTTGGAAGGCACTTCTCATCGGTGTCGGATCGTATTGTTGCCCATGGTCAGCTGGTGGTTGTAGCATTTTACTCAGCCAATTTCCACCTTGGGAGACTGCGGCTTTGCCAATGCGAAGGCCTTTCTGGAGGTTTTCGTGGATTCTGCCAAAATCCAGATTGAAAGCGATGCCTGGACCTTGTGAAGATCCTGATGATCCACTGTAAGTGTTCGAGCTTTCGCCGTGATTGTCATTGCTCGGCTTACTGTTGAAATCCATCTTTAGGCCCCCGCCTCCGAGGCCCATCCTGTTGCTCAGCATGGATCCAATCAGGCCGAGCAGTCCACTGCCACCAGTGTTGTAGACGTTTTCATTTCCCAAACCTGTCAGGCCTCCTATTAATGGCAGAAGTATGCTGCCAATACTTCTTTTTTCAGGACTACTTTCATTGCTGATGGGTTTCACTTCAGTACTATTGACTTCTGCCCCATCGACTTCGACACCATTTATGTGCGATACTAATACGGCCATGGCAATAACCTGCAATAATAGTAATTTGAATATAAATAATTCAATTAGTGCCAACAGTATAAACCAACACTATTTCATGTAAAGGGAAAGTATCACTTTGAAATAAGTGGGTTGTATGAAGAAAAGCATAGAAAATTAGAAAAGACATGGAAATTGCAATTAGATTTGAGCACACCAATCAATAAATAAATTGTCCTAAATACATGGATTTAATTGAAAATGCAAAGCTGAAGTAGGTGCCCTCTACTGGATAAAAGGTATTAGCTCTCATGAACTACATGTCCTAGAGGGCGCTACCAACAGTGTGTGCCTGCTGAAACCAATGGAAAAATGGCGCCTAATATGTATTTGACAAATGTTATTTCTTCAATATGGAAACGCTGCTGCACTTATTATTGTCACAGCCATTAATATCTAGCAAATGTGAACAACTGAAATATCACTTGTTACAAAGTGGGACTTTCCCTTAAAAGTAAATTGGGAGACATGTTTACAATTTTATACATGTGCAATATTAATAAGGAATGCCTTGCTTTGATTGCAGTGATGCCATATCCCATATTTCTTATATTTTGATTTTAATTCATGTATTAGTCTTGTTTTTAGGCAATTTCCCAATATATTTTCTATATTTTGCCCTTTATTTATAAATTTTCATTCATTTTATTACTTACTTCTATAAATTTTGAAGGTAATAAGGAATCTTGAATTAAAATTGAGCGACAATTTCATATGTTTTGTGTATTGAATTCACTATGAGCCTATTTATGTATAGCCAAAAAAGTCATTGAGTCGAGGTTTTTATTTATATTTTTGCATTATAATCTATAAATTTATTTTTTTTCTCTAAATGTTGAATAATTTATCCCTTATTGAAATATGGTATTAATCTCAAAAGAAATTCTATTAAAATTCTAGAACATTTAAAAAAAACAATTATCCCTTAATATTCTTATAATATGCTTAGAAATCTTATAGGTGGATAAACATTTGAGTATGAGGAATGTAATCATTATGTATAAACGTATATCACGAAGCTTAATTTCTCATTACCGTAGTCAAATTAACTTTTTTGATTATTTTTAATTTTAAATATTATGAATAACCTAATTAAAGCACTTCAGGAATTTGTGTATAGTGCGAAGAACTCTTAAATACTAGTTTTTTACTGCTTGGTTAATAATAATGTAAACAATTGCACGATTATTCTGGTAGCATTTATATTTTCAAGTTGTTTTTGCCAATTACAATTTTGTGAAAGTTGCTTCCGCTTTATGCTCGAGGAAGTAGTTTTCTTCGTCTTAAAAAGTGGTTTTGGAAAACGTGCAGCTTTTGCTGATTAAACATATAGGGCGAGGAGATTTTTTGAGAAAGTCATGCACTATGATTAAAAAAAAATTATAATTAGGAAATCATAGGCTACTATTCCTGTTTTGTTTAAGGTATTTTTATGATTTGAATTGTGTACCTAAAGGCACTATTCTCAATATTTTGTGAAAAGGCCAATTCAAAATAGGTATCCTGTAAGATATATGTCATCTCTCAGACTCTGTCTTCTTTTAAATTTATTTTGAAGAGATCATGACACTCAGCATGTGTCCATAAGAAAATTTGTAAAATCAATTAGGATTTTGCACTAGATTAAAATTTGTATGACTAATTTTGCATGATTTGACTTTGAAGTATAGTTTTGAAGGGCAAATTTAAGGGATAGTCACACTTTTTACAAAGTGATGTTTAAATGAAAGATTAGTATGTCAAAATCAGAAATTTTAATGTGATGCAAGCTAAAAACCATGAACAAACCATGAATAATAGAGACCAGGATAAAGACAATTAATAAAAATTATTGATCGGCGATGGCATTCATTTTTATCGCCAAAAGCGCCACAAAGCGTACACTATAATAAATATCTCAGAACATTTCCAATATATTAAAATGAAAATAACATAAGAAAATAATTGGAATTTATGTTAAATATTCATCTCTTCTTTGAATACCCCATGTTCATTTATTCTTTTCTAAGCATTCTAAAGTGAAGCCAAAACTGCATGATTCCAATGGGATCTTTCTTGATTACTTACAGATGGCACTAAAATTTCTGAGAGCTATGATTTGGGTACATGTATTTCTGAGATCAGGCAATAGGGCTCTGCCAATGTTTTACAAAATAATTGTTATTTATCTATACTGATAAGTTTAATTGAGTGTTTTCATCTCATTTCTAATTCTCGTTCTAATGCCTTACACTTAAAAAAAACCACTTGTCATGAAATGTGACTTCCCCATTAATTTCGGCAAATATAAATAAGTATTGAAATGTGCTATCAATACTACTTAATTTCGATTCATGGTAGATAACTGAAATATAAGATAATAAATGAACTAAGGTACTTACAAGAAACTTCATTTTTACACTTGGTTATAGTTAGTTGCACATATATCACCAGGTATGCCTTAGCATCTGCCACCACGTATGTTTAGGAAATGAATAATCAATGGAAATATTAAAGAAAGATGCTCTTGTTGCCTTATATATGAGGATTTCCAGAAAAAAATTCCTCATCAAATGACTGGAATTAAAAATATATTCTGACGTGTGATTCGCTGCTTGACCACGTGTTGGCCAAGTATTATACAACATATTTAATTTTGATTTTGTCTACTTCCGTGGGGTGGAAAAACAAGCAGGTAAAAATAAGGAAGTTGGAGATGAAGAGCCCGCCCCATTTTCAAATCAAAATAACAAGTCTCATTTTTTTTTAGCTTAATGGAGTTCCCTTTAGGTGGCCATATTTTATGCTTCAAATAACATTATATTCGGATATACTAGTGACCCCCATAGGAGTGGCGTAAGGGTTAAATCTCTCTAAACTAGTTTTGTAGCTCAAATGCTACGCAATAGCTTTCCTTAATTAATACCTGATATATGTATGCACTTATTTAAATTAGGGCAATCATAATTATAAAATCTATTGCAATATTTTATAATGATTTTGTCTGAATAGTTTTTTCTTTTTCGTTTTGTAAAAGTGAAATTGTTAAAAGCTAATAATATGCTCTGTTTAATTTGAACTTATCAAAAATTTCACTTTATAATAAGATATCTTGAGTTAATTGTGAATAGTCTTATCCTTTCGTGCAATATTTGATTGAAACGTATCATTAGCTTTATTGTGTTAATTGTCACCAAAATTGTATGCAGTTTTTTTTACTGTCACTTTCGGTGAAATTTTTGGCACGACATATGGCAAGTGTAATTACAAAGAATAAGTGTGTGTCCCAATTATTTACTGGCCTGCATTCCCTCCTCTTCAAATTTTAAATACGAAAATCCATGTTAAAAAATGCAGGTCTTTCCTATAAGATATAGGAACTTCTGATTATAAAATCTGCTTTCTTTTGTCAAGTGCGTGACCATTTTACACATTCTTACTCATTAAAATAAAATCCTGTCATTTTGTACACACACACACACACACACACAAGAAATTTTCCTTACATTTTAAGGAAATTTAGTTATAATTTCCCTGATAATTTTCTGAAGGAAATAAAAAGTGAACCAATTTTTATTAGGACATGGAATACATTTACATTGATACACCTTATATGTTATTAGACCTACTTTAATGAAAAATTCAATGCTTTTTCTTTCTAATTAAAAACTATTTTTGTGTATATATAGAGGCCTGTCAGATTTTCGGTCTTTTACCCAACTGCTATTGGCGGTGAACCCCACATGGTGGTCTTTTAATTAGTTGCCTTCACATGTATATCTCTTAAGTGGATTTCGTAATTAATATATATATATATATATAATATTTGTGTGTGGGTTATCCTTCCTATTTAATTTCCAGTGTAAGATCGACCTGGGGCTATGGTAATTGACATTGCAAATTTAACTGAGTTACTTAAGAATATATGCTATTGAAATGACCATTACACAGTAAAAAAAAAAAGGCATGGATATTGCAATTTGATTTGAGCCTGCTAATCATTAAATAAAATGTCCTGAATGCATGGATTTGGATTAAAAATATAAAGCCCAAATAGGCATCATTTTACGGAAAGTATGTAGCGCCCCCTACTGGATAAAATACATCTCTTCCCTTGGAACACGATCTCATGTATGTCCTAGAAGGCGCCACCAACTTACAGTGTCTGCTGAAAGCACTGGAAAATTGGCACATAATATGTCGTGACTTTTTTAAATATGGAAATTGTTGCAATTATTATTGTCACAGCCATGCATATCTAGTAAATGTTAATATTTAAATGTGAGCAACTTGAATATCACTTGTTAAGAAGTGGGACTTTCCCTTTAAAGCAACAAATTGAGTTGAATGCCTTTAAATGCATTTAGTGTGTACTTGTATTTACTATACATAATTTTGGAGACTTATTGAAATTAATGATACTTGCAAACGCTTGCATTTCTTCTTAATGTTTGCTTTTGGTTTTTAATTATTAGCATAAATAACTGGTTGTAATTCCATTTTCAAGTAAAATACCAGGAGGAAATGACTTTTTTACTTCTTTATTAAGATTCACTGTTGCAGATGTAAGTTATACATTTTATTGTTTCTCATATAGTGGATTTTTTCTCACATAAATTGTTGGCAATCTTGAGAATTTCTTATTTTAGAGTTTATTTTTGAATTTATTATTTAAGAAATCTCGGGTCTATAGCTAGTTGAATAGGAAGTGTGTGAATCTCAAGAAAACATGTTTGTGCCCATTTCTTGAAAAATACTGTACATGTCGTTTGGGTATTTACTTCCTAGATCATAAAGCCCAAATTTACCTTGGCACCAATATTCCTGTTGTTCTTCTTATTTTTTCTTACGTAAAAAGTCATAGGAGATTTTGGTTACAAGCATGATAACAGTATTTTTTCCCCCAAGTGACCCCAAGGTTGACTATTTTTCATTTAAATATTCTAGACCTACATTATTCAAGTGTATGATGGATGGGGTTGGCTATGCCATCTAATAGAGACAATACTACTGGTATGGTTCAGTGACTGAGCAAAAGTTTTAAGCGTAACTGTTATTTTAACATCATCGAGGTATTGGTATGGCAACAAGGCCTGGGTTAAATTTTATTAGAAGATAAATGCTTTCTGAGAGGAGGAAAATGCTGGATAAAAATTAATATAACGCCAAAGTATTAGCTTGAAAGCATTTTACAAGAATGCCAGTTTATCTCTTTACGTAAACATATTATTATGTTCTGATTTGAGAATTGTGTTCCTTAATTTTAAATTTGCATTATGTGGTTAGTGAAGGTGCGTTGAATTGAATTTTTTGTGGCATTTTTCACGACTAGAAAGCCAACATGCAGTGATCTGTTGCTATGCTCCATATTTCTCTAAGTATTGTTGTAATATTTTAGCAATTTTAAAAGTTTATTCTCCATTAAATTTTGGTATACCCTTGTCACACCTTGGGATCATCCAGAAATCAATCACGTTAGACAAAGTTTGCAAAATTTTTATCCCTTTTCCTCCTGGTGAGGTTTTTACCAAAGCTTTCCAAACCTTGTATGAATTTCGTCAAAATGAAAAAAAAAATACTTTGAACAAAATAAAAATGTGCATATAAAGGCTCGTTTACATGGCCTGTTCCAAAATTTTATTCATACTATATGAACATATACATTCATACCAGTACTATGGTGTGATATGTCTATACTAGGTAATAAAATTATTAAAATAAAAAAAAATTGTCATAAAATTTGTATTGGAATATTTTCTAAAAGTCATAAAAAAGTGGGAAATAATGAAAAACATTGAACAATAATTTTATAGATTGCCATGCACTGCATGAAGGCTTATTGAGCTCTGACTTGCTGGTAGGCTAGGCACTCCCTATGCTTAGGACATTAACAAAGAATTTGTAACACGATTTTTATTCTGGACAAATGATAATTAATGAAGGATTTGCCAGGGATAATGTTATTTTGGGGATCTGCAATTTCCCCTCCCCCTTCCATGAAAAAAACGAAAGCTTTGGTTATAAATCTAGATTTCTATATGCCTTTTAGAAAGTTAAATAATATTTAAAATTCTATTGCGCACCTTATACCTGCTGAGTCTGAATATTTTTTTTCAAAACTTCTTTTCTGCTATTTGGGTACCGCACACTAAATGGCAATTTGGAAAAACGTTTTTCTTTGATTGTTCAGGTTGTAAATGATTTGCATTAATTGGATGGGAAATGGTATGAACTTTGCATGACAAAGTGACAAAATAGTGGAAAAGGGAAAGGTCGAGAAAGTCCAATTTTTTTAAAATTAAGGTTAAAAGTAATTATAAGCCGGTTTCCCTCATAATAAAAACCTGGGTCTGTTATCATTGCCGTAGAAAGTGTAAAAACCTCACATGAGATTGATCAATAATAACCCCCCCTTCCCCACTCTAAAATCTTCATGTAAATAACGTATGGTTACACCCCCCCCCCCATCCTTTTTAAGTTTGCAAAATAAAAATCAGCATATTTATAATCTTTGTCACAAAAAATACGCTGGAGCTGAAAACTTGTCTGCTCATTTAAGGTTTTTAACAACTACCACTAGCAGTGGGGAGATCCATTGAGGATTTAAATTTAAACCTTGGTTTATGTGCTAAAATTCAACTTTGTCTATAGGTTTTTTTACTAATCCTAGATTTAAACCGAGGTCTAAATTTAAACCCTGGCTGGATATCTCCACTGTAGATATGCTAGGGTTCAGGACTGATGATTTCAAACTAAATTAGGCCTACCAATTAGGACATTACAACTGTCATGAAGCCTAATCCTTACCACCTTGGACAAGCTACTATAGAAATGCATAGTACTTCATCCAAGCTTTATTCACCATTATTTTAATCTGGTAAAGATTGTTCCAATCTCTCTTGAAGGTCTATTGTACTGAAAAAATGTTGCAAAACAGTTGTGAGCACAATGCAGCTTCAAATTGGATAACTGTTATGTTTTTTGTTCGAGAAGCCAAGTGCAGTGTCTCCATAGCATGGTGTTACCTAACTTCCCTTGGACGAATTTGTGATATTTAATTAACATGAGCAATAATTGTTTAATGAACATTGCAAATAAAACCTAAATTTATTTAATAACATATCACACATCCCATAAATGAATTATGTAACAAATATATAATTGTCAGGATCATTATTTTAATAGTTTTTTCTTTTATTTTTCAGAATGATGATTTTGATTGTTAAAACCCCATCCTCAACAACAAGGCGGCTGCAGCTCAACTTAGTTGTGATTGTGATCTGAGCATAGTTATACTTTATTCCTTGATCTTTGCTAACCATATCAGTTCATCCATTTTGAGTTGGGTCAATTTATTGGTATGAAATTCATCTATGCACAAACTTACAGTATGTCTTGTCTGTCTGAAAGTACAAGCCTTCTGAAAAGGCCAACTTTAGGTGTCACTTCTGGTGACTATAGGCTGTGGAAATTAGGCAGATGAGACTACTCTGTTGTGTTTATTATCATGCACAAACTTAAAAATAATAATGCTTGATTGCAACTTATGGTGGATGATCACGTGGTTAGTGGAAGCCCGAGGATATTGTTGACTATTTTGGTGAACTTTTCTGCTACTTGAGACTGATGGTCGTCCATCGCGCATCTTTAAATGAGCAGAGCAGTAGGCCATCCTGGAGGCCTAAAGTAGGAAAATGAACTTAAATTATTTTCTGATAGGGTTAATGTGTTACTGAAGATTGTTCAGCTTCTATAAGCCAACTTTCATTCATTATATCATGAAATTTAGCTTATAGTTATCTCTTTAGAACACATTTTTTTCTAAAACTTTTAGTCATGGATGGCTTTATCATTTCTGTGTATAAGTGAATGCTATGAATTTGCCATTTCGTTATTAAACTTTTCTTGACAGTGTATTGAAATTGTCATAGAAAGTAAAAACTTGTGCCTATATATTAAGTCCTCAAAGCTTTACTCTCTGTACTTGTTTATAATGAGTCCTTTATAGACCTAGTATATTTTTTTTAAATTCTACTTTCCTGTCATGGAAGCCCACTTATCTTGATTTGAAATTCAAGGCGAAACGATGAAAGCAAAGTACAACGGTAAATGATAAATTTTATTTTCATGCATTGATTTATATGCAATTGTTTTTATGGCCATTTTTAATTAGTTATTACTTGCCAAAGAATTTGATGAGAATTGATCAGGGCAATTCAATGAAATTGATTGCAAAGGATTATGGTAGAAAGCAATATTGATTCTCCATAATCACTTTTGTACATTTAGTAGTAGACATTTTTCTCCAAAATTTTAAGTTATTTAAAGTGTTACATAAGTAAATTGGGGCTATTAATTGGAATCATTTATTCTATTTTTCTGATGTATTTTCTTGTAATTTGCACAAAAATTATTCAGATTTTATGACCATTTGTCGTGTTGGCTATGTATGCATGTACGAGCGTATTTTCAGCTTCATATATGTATTTTATATACTAGCTTTATTGAAAAATAGATACTCTGGAATTTCTTCAATTCAGATTTTAAACAAAAAAAACTTGAAATGTTAGCGTGTTTCCAAGGCTGCATAGTGATGATGAATATTGTCATAAATGATTATTTTAATTGTTATGACAGGGTTTAGATTAAATGTGTACATTTTTTTGCATTAATGCAATGTATTATGGAGCCTTTTTTAGGCTGAGAACATATACGTGGTACGTTCAAAAAGTTTGTGAAAGTTTCATTTTCGTTTTCTATTCACTATACATACATTTAGACAACATTGCCCTTAAAGTATCCGACATCGGCAGCATGCAAAATACTTTTCATTCAGCAGACATAGAGGTTATTGAGCAAATCCATGGAAGCCCTCTTCAGAATCTCCTCTATTTGCCAAATTTGTGGGCAATGTGTTTTCATTCTAGATTCAATGATTGAATGAGGTTTCAATTCCTTTCACAGTTGACTGAACCGTCAATCTGTGGTTAACTGTCTGGGTACAATGTGATCCTGACAGACCCAGTGTATTTTCTGATCTTCTGGAAGATTGTGTTACAGCTTACAACAGATATTCAACAATTTTCAATGAAGATGGCAACTGATTGACGCCTGTCTTCTGAGAAAATACTCCTGAACCTGTAAACGTTAATGACATAGTTACTTGGATAAAGGTGCGATCTGTTCTTTCGTCGTCTTCAACAGACTGTGAAATCCAGAAACAGCTTGTCTGCTTGTGCCACTTGTGCATAGCTGCTTCCTTATAAGCTGAAGGCAACGTTTCAAGTTTCAGTTACTCAAAATCGAATGTTTGTTCATTATTCAGTGCAGTACTCCACCAACTTGCTTTCATTAGGTCCTGTGCTGAAGTATGCCTCAACCCGTGGCTAAGTTCAATGATGTCATGACATAGACTGTGCTTTAACTACATTGTTCAGAAACATTTAAAAAATAAGCCAATGGCGTCTTAAACTAAGATGTTTGTATATTATTTAGTGCAATACTTCAACAACTTAGCTTTTGTTGTCACCGAAGTATGCCTCTACTAGTGCAGAAGTCAGTGATGTCATGACCTACTGTGCTTTAACTCTGCATTGTTATAAAAAATAAAAAAATAAATCAATTGACTTATTAACTTATAATCCACACACATTTTCCACAAATTTTTTGAACGTACCTCGTATGATGTTCGTTCATTAGTGGGAAATTGTTGAACGTATCTCGAATAATGTTCGTACTGTAGTGGAAAATTGTTGAACGGAAAGCTATGGCTATAGTGTACTGTACTCAATATTCACAACCTGAATTTTAGTTTATTTATGTTTTTTCTACCATAACTACAACACTTTAGTTTTTAACTTATTGAGCAGTTTTACATTTAATTTATCCATTATGTTAAAATGTTGTAGGGAGACTAATTTTTTCATTAGAAACGTTAACATAAATTATTAGTGCATGCAATTTGCCCACATAAAATTAAAAAATAAGATATCTATATAGCTCATTTGGCAAAATTGAGTCATAAAATTGACATTGTTATCATGCATTTCTTATGTATTAGATGAAACACGGGGAAAATTTTTTACACGAAATAAAATCCCAAGGTTGAGTGACGAAAGTCCCGAGC
>JAQIXP010002909.1:0-14055 GCA_034700285.1 Proteroiulus fuscus
AAATCAAACCCCGTCAATTTATGTTTAGCCATTATCGATTAATTTGTACTGGTAATTAACATGGAAATTCCCATAGGAGCATGCATGCTTTCAAAAGTGTGGACAGCCCCCTTAAAGGAAAAGCATAACTTTATACAAAAGGGATGTTTTAAATTAATGAAAGAAGAGAAGGTATTAAAAGATGCAATGGCATCCATTTTTGTTACCTAAAGCGCCACCAAGTGTCCACAACTCAAAAGTCTCAGAAAAGTTCCGCCATATTGAAATTGAAATTGTAAAAATTGGACTTTTTTTAATATTTTTGTATGCATCAAATTGCATATAGAAGGAAAGTGTTTTCTATCAAAGTTGTGATTTCTCATAAATGCTAAATTTAATCTGGTAGGCCTACTCTGAATTTGCATAAAAGCTAAGTGCATCATGGGAAGAAACTGCATTCTCCAGTGTAGTATTTTCTTGAATAGGTTATGATATAAGATATGATTATCATGTTATGAAAATGTCATGAAACTTTGCTATTTTAACTCGTATACAGGATATTTCATTGTTATATGAGAATATTTTGCTGGAAATTGTTGTTTTGGTGCGCAAGAAAATCGTGAAAAATATGTTATTTTGGGGAAATATATAATGCAAGGCTTCATAAAGTACAAAAAGATAATGCATATTTGTGAGTGTATAAAATATCTAAAGCAAGATTCATTATTCACAAAATCTTTTGTGTTTGCTTTCAACAACATGAAATGCTTACCATTATATTTTATATACACTAAATGCATGGAAACACAATATTTTGAGGTATAATGGCATAACGGACATTTTCATGACCTTTCATTTTTGGAAACATTAACCACAAATGTAGGATTGAACGTGGGTATAGCCTGAAGTGCATATAAATGGATTTATTTATAAACTGCATAACATCTAAATATATAGACTAAAAAACATAATCATAAATGCGAAAATCCTGATATGTGCTTATATACAGGGTGATTCAGAATAGCTGTCCGCCCCCAAAATTTCAAAAAATATTCATTTTATATGAAAAAAGTTTTGGAATAGGAAATCGAGGGTGGAGCATCCAATGGTGCCAAAATTTGACCTTTGAACTAACCTTAAAGGTAATTGAAAATCTAACTTTTTATCCTTTGAAAGATAGTGCAAAAATTCAAATGAGGAAGTTGAAAAGCAGGAGTAATTCAGTAACTGCATTGTTTTCTGAATTTTTAAAATTGTTTTAATAGTAGATAAGATGCTTCAAAAATGAGTAAAAAGCTGCCACTTGTTTGTAGCTTTTTTCTGCTTGAAAACGTAGGAAAAAATCACAATGCTCCATTCAGCACGTGCGCATGTGCCAAATGGCACGTGAATTGAGTGATAGCATAGTTTGAGAAATGCACGTGCCATTTGGCACATGCGCACGTGCTGAATGGAGCATCGTGATTTTTTTCCACGTTTTCAAGCAGAAAAAAGCTACCAAAAAGTGACAGATTTTTACTCATTTTTGAAGCATCTTATCTAGTTCTAAGATAATTTTAAAAAGTTAGAAAATACTGCAGTTACACTGAATTACTCCTTCTCTTCAACTTTATAATTGGATTTTCTGCTCTATCTTCAAAGGATAAAAAGTTAGATTTTCAACGACCTTTAAGGTTAGGTAAAAGGTCAATTTTTTTGGCACCATAGGATGCTCCACCCTCGATTTCCTATTCCACACCAAAACTATTTTTCATATAAATGAATATTTTTTGAAATTTAAGGGCGGACCGCTATTCTGAATCACCCTGTATACATGTTGATTTGCTTATAAACTAAATAATATCTGAAAATCATAATCATAAATGTATATAACCTGTCATCTGTGTATATAATAAGTTGATTTGCATATAAACTGAATAATTAAAAAAAAAAAAACATTTAATGCTTATATCCTGTGATATAAAAAAGATTTATACATATAACATCTTAAAATCTTAATCATAAATGCATATCCCAATTTCATGTGATTTTGATTAATTAGAAGTTTAGATTTTGGTTTATAGTTATTTCCAGATACCTATAGTATAAGCAAAATCAGATTACAACTAGATTTATCTTTTATATTATGTTAATTAATCCAGTTATATGTATTTACATTTTAAGACCAGGGGCATTATTATAGTATTGCAAATTTGGATGTTACAATACTGTTATATGCACTACAGGATCCCAAAATTAACCTGCATTTCAGGTTATACTTTATTCATTTTATATGCACTTCAGTCTCTACAGTTGAACGCGAGTCAAAGATCATTGTTTGGGGCAATATAGATATTTAGGTCAGTGTGAATGCCATTAATCAATCCTGCAGTGTTATAATACTTGAGTTCATAAAAGATTTCTATCAATATATTGATTCAGTTAAAAAAATGAAGTTTGTGTAATCTAACTAGGCCTATATAACTAATCCCATATATATTATATTGGTCTATAATATATAAGTTGTGTCACAAATTGCGTTTTTTGCTGGCAGTTTTGGATTCATGATCGGCAGATTTATATTGTGATGGAGATGCTGAATTGTATCATTAGAGAGGGAAAAAAATAAGGATTCTGATTGCTAATTTGTGCTATAATTGAATCTGCATACATAATTTGCTAAGTAAGACTGTATAGTACACAAATACATCTCTAAAGGCAAATCACTTAGAAGCCATTTTGTTTTCTTATTTACAATTGAAAATCTTAGTTATACTCTCGTTGTATTGATCTTAGAATTAAATTGAAAAGATTCTTCCAGTACTAGCTGTGCTATAGTAGAATTAAACTTGATAAAAATGCATTGGATAACATCGGCTTAGGGCAAATCCAATGCATTTTTCTCAAGTTTACTTTTATTATGGCATTTAAACGACTTGACAAATCACCTTCAAAACTTTCTGGAATGTATACCACTATACTTAAAGGCCTGAATAAAAAAGTACTTTTATTGTTAATGAATAAATAAAAAACCAAAATGGCCTCCAAAAATTCTGGGTTTTTTATTATATATTCATTGGGGGGTAGGGGGGGGGCCCTCACCCCTGTTGTGCAGGAACCCATGGGATAGCTTTATGACATAACTATATAATGTTGATTTTCATATGATTGGTCGTGACATTCCAAGTGGTTTATTTTAGTGCTACAGTTTGTCAACAGGGGGTGCTGGTTTTTTGCCCTTCTCGAAGAAAGTCAAACTATAAATTTAAATCTTTTTACTTTAATTTTTCTGCTCACATTAGCATCTATTTTTTATATAATTATGCACTAGTTATTCCTGGAAAATTTTCTCGAGAATTAATTTACCGTAAATATCCTTTCTTAGCTTTTTTTTTCTCAAGAAATTGAATGGGGCCTATTTACCCAATTTTTTTTAGCAATACCTGCATGTCAGTCCCGGGGCGGTCTTCTTTTATTTTGGCCCACACACCAACATACACACTCAACCTATACTAAAAGGATACTTACTGTATTTTCACTTCCCCCTTTTAACAAAATTGGGCGAATTTTTTTTCCCTAAATTTATTTACTAAAAATAAGTGGCTATTTTCAAATGGTACAAACTAAAATAGCCTTTGTATAATACTCTTATGCCGAAATCTTGGAAAAGATTTTCTGTGCGGAAACTGGCTTAAGAAATGCTATTTTTGTTATTTCCCTATATTGCGGTCACGGTGATATTGAGGTGGTGTAACACAATCCAGAAAGTACAGAAAGTACAACCAATGAAACCGAGGGTAAATTGCTCGTGCTTATCCCATAGATCCTTGCTCAGTTTAGCACGTGAAAGGCGTAAAATGAGCTATAGGTTAGAAGGTAAAGTCTCACTTTGTGTACAAAGTGATTTTTAAATGAAAGAGGAAATGTGCATGTTTTATAATCTCTGATGTGAGAGATTCAATATTGTTATGTGATGTAAGCTTACCATGAATAAAAGAGACTAGGTCAAAGGTCAACCATTCTTATCGACAAAAGCGCCACCTAGTGTAGGCCTACTCTGTACTAAAAATCTCACAAAATTTCCACCATATTAAAATTAACATTGTGAAAAATTTTGTTTTTTTAAAAAAAATATTCTCTTTTTTTGGAATTAATTCATTCTTTTTTTTTTTTTAATGCATTCTTTTTTCTTTTTCAATGAATTCTTATTTTTTCTCAATGCGTTCTTTTTTTTAAAGGCAAATTTTCTTTTTTTTTAATGAATTTTTATTTTTTCTTAATGCATTCTTTTTTTTTAATGTATGTTTTCCTTTTTTTACAATGAAATTCTTATTTTTTTCTCAATGCATTGAAAAAAAAAAGAATGCATTGAGAAAAAATAAGAATTTCATTGTAAAAAAAGGAAAATATACATTAAAAAAAAAGAATGCATTGAAACAAAATAAGAATTCATTGAAAAAAAAGAATGCATTGATAAAAAATACGAATTCATTGAAAAAAAAAGAAAATTTGCATTGAAAAAAAAAAGAATGCATTGAGAAAAAATAAAAATTCATTAAAAAAAAGAAAATTTGCATTGAAAAAAAAGAATGCATCACTGCATTGAAGGAAAGTGAAGCCAAAATTGAATGATTCCAATGGTGATCCTTTCTCCCATTACTAACAGATCAGCGCCGAGTGAGGTATATTGCTGAGAACAGGCACTATGATTCTGCTCAATTTTTACATATACATATTTTGATTTCTCATTAAATTAATGCTAAGCTTAATTCCAATATTATTATTTATTTTATTTCTAAGTTTTGTTTTAATGCCTCTAGCATTTAAAAGTACTTTTCATGATGTGAGAATAAGTCTTGACTGTAATTGTGTAATGTATTAAGAGTGGCGAAAATTGCTTTTTGGATAACATTAGCGCTGTAGCAAGAATCATATAAGTTCATGTGTAAATATTGTTGGGTAGGCCTATAGATACAATAACACAAATATGAGTTCTGATATGTAACGAGGGTTTATTGCTTTTAGATTAATGATGATAAATGCTTCCTTTTTAAATGTATCAAACATGAAGCATTGGCTTATCACAACTGCCATTAACTGTACATATGTACTAACCCATAAAAAGTTATTCAGGATTAAATATGAAATTATTTCTTAAAGTAAAGAATTAATATTTTAACTTCTTTTATATCCAGATGAAAGTAGCACTTAATGTGAGAAAAATGCCTGGGTTTAACCTGGTTAAATCAGAGTTAAACCAGCTTATTAAAGGAGATAATGAACCCTTTGTTTTTACAATTTTAGTGAGAAAAAAAGCTTGCTACCTTGTGGGACTTTCCCTTTAAGCAACGAAATGAATAACGTGAATGATGCATTTTGACCCATATTTCAGTAACAAATAATGATAATAGTGCAGAATCCCATTTGTTTTTAATGTTTTTGTACTAAAATGTGAAGACATTTGAGATTATAATTTTGTTGGCTTTCTGACCTTTATTTATTTTAAAAAAAATTAAATGGAATTCTCATAAAACTGGTCATAAACTGAATATTATGACATTTTAAATGACCATTGTGAGTTTTAAAATAGTAGTTTAGAAGTTTTAAAATGTTTGGCAATGGCACACTAATAAGGTTAGATAACAAAAAAAATATACTTTTGCTGCTAATTTGAAGAACGATGGCCTGATTTAGGGGATAATCCATGTGGGTTAACTGAAACATGAAATAGCCAAATAAGGTCCCCCTTTAAAAATACCTTCCTTTCACCATTGTATCATTAGCTTCAAAAAATATATCAAAGAATTTCTGACAATAATGTGTCTATTGTATAATATGGCATAATTTAGGTCAATTTCCCATCCCACGTATCCCATAATTTTATACACACCCCCGTTTATGCTCTGGGCGACTTAATTGCTCCGAGCAGCACGTGAAAAATGCGTGCAAAAGCTAATTAGCGAAAAAATGTAATTATGTTTCCTAACCTTGTCTATGGAAATAGCTAGGCTAATAAATAAATTTCAAGTATGATTATTCAGCAATAATATTATGAAGTAAAGCGGAAAATTCAATTCAATTTTTGTATTCCGTTTCGCTGCTGGCAAGGTTGTGCCTTCTGACATTTCTGTTCTAATCCAACGGCACGTGCATGGAACGCGAGCACGTGAATAGAACGAAAGAAAAATCGAACAAGATGGCCGACGTTTATTCTAGATTAATATTGTCAATTTCGCCAAATCTACTCGTATTTTTGTGGTAAAATGAAACATAAGTTAGTGTTTTTTAAGTTGCTTTTTTTTGTGAAAAAGGAGATCACATCTTGCGAGGGAAAACAGCAATTTGGAACACGGTAAAGGGGATTATTTTGCAGGGTTTTTTAAGAGTTTAAGCTCGGCATGCGACTAACCAACATTTACAATAAAATTGTTATCTCTTCTGTTCATTCATCCCTTTTTCTTGTTGCTTCTTCGAAATTGCTGTCTTAAGAAGATTACGTTTCTCATCTGTTTTCACGTTTGCTGCTCTTTCAGCTCGTATATAGGCTATAGGAAAAGTCCGCAATCTCATGTAACACGCACACCATCACGCATTGGCAAATAGTGTGTGGTGTTTTACGGTGCAATGCTTTAAAAGGGATAATATAATTAAGCCAAAATTTAATGATACGTATATATATGCAGAGCTAAAGGTCTGTATGCATACTAACTCGATCTATACTGTATAAAATATCAGTTTAGAATTGTGTTATCTTGCTTAGATTCAGTGGAACTTGATAATGTTAAAGGGAAAATTCATCTACCTGTTTGAATTAGATTTAAGCTTAAAGGGGAAAGGAAATGTCCCACTTTGTAACAAGTGATATTCAAGTTGTTCACACTTACTAATAGCTGTGAATGGCTGTGACAATAATAATTGCAACAGAGTTTCCATATTTGAAATTATGACGTTTGCCAAAATACATGTTAGGCGCCATTTTTCTATAGATTTCAGCACACTCAAAGTTGGTGGTGCTGGTGTACGTGTTTCACGAGAGCCGATGCCTTTTATCCAGTAGAGGGCGTTACACTCTGATAGTAAAATGGCTTTTATTTTGGATTTGCATTTTCAGCCAAATCCCATGTATTCAGGACAATCATAAAAAATATGATTGGCGCAGCTCAAATCAAATTGCAATTTCCATACCTTCCCTAACTTGCATGCTCTGTCTCCTATATACAACCGAATTCTTTCAAAGTGGGACTTTCCCTTTAAAGAACCGTTACATTCTGTTTTCTATTTATGAAATAACAATATCGTAAAATTTTCATTTTTGGGGAAAATTGCATTGTGCGTATGTGTAACAAGATAAGTACTTATAAAGGGTATATTTTAATTTATAATTATGATGTTATCAATGCACTGTGTTTTTTTCGTTTTTCGTAATTACTTTTTTCACTGACAAGTTGTGTTGGAGAATAATTTTTAGATTTTCTATGATGAACTTGATTGGCATACGGTAGTTTGTAAATAAATATTTTACAAGGTTGTAACTCCAATAGACCGTTATACATTGGTAGTGTCCATTTTTGGTTGCTAATTTTTTTAATATTATATTTTTTTTTTAGAAAAAAAAATATTTTCTGTAATATCAATTTTATTTTGATAATGATAGAGGTGTTTATAAATGTATGGGATATCCTTTCAAAATATTATTTCCAAAAAATAATAATAGCATATTGCAAGCATGTACATGTACCATCTGTTAACTATATAGTCGAACCACCTGTGCTAAAATGCTAAAGCAAAGAAATTGGTCAGTCATATGCAGCTGGACATTAGGTGAATTAAAGTAAAATTGTAATGCATCCGTACAAGTATTTTTTCAATGTACATGCAATTGTAATGCATTTTGCCTGATATTTATTGTAAAATAAGCAATTTTTAAAAAATTGTTACTATTAATTTTTCCGAGTTTAAAATCTTTCATTCACCCCTGTATATAACAACTGGAAATTGTGTGATATAGGGACACTTTTTTTCTGCCCCAGTTTTTGCAACAGCTTTTTTATAATTTATTTTAAATATTGCTGATTTTGTCATATGCTCTTATATGTAGCTATTGTGGCACGGCGCCGTCACCATTTTTATTCAAGTCAATTTTTTTGGGGGGGGATATAAAGAAGATCGTGCATGTGCATTTTTTATTTAATTTTTGATCTGAAAATAGATATTAATATATTTGGGAAAATGCATATGCAAGCGCAGGTGGTTTTGTTACAAAATAACAATTGCAAAGCACTGTGCATAACTCCTGCATGCATAATATCAATATCAAAGGTGACAATTTTTATCAAATTAAAAAAAGCGTAATCTCAACCATGGAAACCATTATTCATTTTGTAGTTTTTTTTTAATTTGAACATAGGCCTACTCTGTTTTTGACTGATTTTTGTAATTCAGGTTTTAAAAACCACCTGTGTCTCTTTTTAAAGGGGAAGTCCTTCTGCATGACAAGTGCTTCAAAACGCAGAAATAAACAATAACTTATATACTGTTAATTAGAACTCACAATTTTTAAATAAAACGTGGGCTGGCACCATATTGCCTGATTTCAGAAATACCTGAATAGTAAATCTCAGAAAAATTTATCGCCATCTGTTAGTAATGGGAAAAAGTGTCATTGGATTCATTCAATTTTGACTTCATTTTCATACTATGCACTACTGCATAGAAAAAAAAACAGAAGAATAAATCTATCCAAAGAAAAATCCAATTTTCATGATGTTAATTTTAATCTGGCGGACATTTTCGGAGATTTTCAGTTGATAGCTTGCATCACATAACAATTTAATTTCTCCTATATTAACCCTTTTTCTTATTTCATTTAAACATCAGTGAGGCTTTCTCTTTAACTATAAATAGTATAAAACAGCACAACCCAATGTGTTAAAAAATTTAATTAAAAGAAAGTGGGATTATTTTGATATATGCATTGTACATTAACTTTATAATAATACTTACTGGAAAAGATTCGTTATAAGTATTGATCTAGATTCTCGAAAGTATCTAAAAATCTAATATCTGGAATATAGCCCTGATTAGTTAAGTCTTGGACGAATCCTGGTAGTTAGTCCATGGTTAAATAAGTAAGAAAAATGCTATATGCATGCTATATGGTATTGTTCATAGTATCTGGAAAGTCAGGGAAGTGGCCGGAACTGATCAGGAAAAGTTGGTGAAAAATCAAAAGAATATTTAAGAAAGATAGGGACATTTAATGAATTTAATTTATATGTTTTGCTAAATTTGATGCGTGTGCCTAATGTACTCAAATTTTACTCAAATTTATATAAGTTCCTTAATGCAAAAGTTAGGTAATTTGCATTTTTATTTTCTCTAAATATTTAAACTCAAGTTTATTATCGACAAAGTTAAATATGCAAAATAAATGAAAGTGGTTATGTATAATGCATTAAAATCTCAGGGGAAAATCTTTTATTTTGGTCAGAGAAAGTCAGGGAAATTGTGCTTTTTTTGGTCAGGGAAAGTCATGGTAGCCCACTTTTAGAATTCAGAATTATTAATTCAGTCCGGCGTTTTATAAAAAAAAAATTATAAATTTATAAATTTATAAATTTTAAGTATAAAACTAGACATGCTTGTATGACGTCACAGGACTGCATTTTAGTTTGCACTGCTAGCTGTTTGTATGCATATATAGTCTGTCCTGTGACGTCGTTTTCTCATATATCTTTAAAAATTTCTTTTTGAAAAACAAAATGGTTTTCAAATTATTTTAACTATAGCAGACATACTAATAAAAAAACTACAAATTTGTAAATTAAAAAAAATAATGGAAATGTCATGCATTGTATAATTATAACAATAGATTTCAAAATTGTACATTAGGAGTAGGGAATTCTGAGAACTTTCTTCAAAAAAAAAATTTTTAACTTATTTTCTAGAAACTCAAATAGGATTTTTTTTAAACCGAAATTCGCAGAAAAGTTACTTGGCCATGCATTTTTTTCAGGCTTAATTATTTTCTAAGTCTGTTATTGAGTTTATCTAATTTTAAGTCTGCATGGCAAGAGAAATTTGAACATGTTGTCAAAAAGGGTTTATTTATTACTTTTTATGTCTAGGAAAATAAGTAATACAAATGTAATAACTAAATAATATATAAGAAACTAAATATGACATTTTGATTGCCACAAACATATCAGTGACAGAAATTCCAATCAAAAGACTAAACCAGATATTCAGTATATAGGCCTAAATAGATAGTACAGAGTGCATTATTAATACAAATGTTTGTTGAGTTTAATATTGATAAATGCTGTATTATTATCGCAACTATTATCTATTGATTTTGCGGCTTTTAATTCCCTTTTTGGGCTTTTATCTTGCGCAAGCATACCATTTTTAGTTTTATTTACCGTTTAATTTAAAACTTAATTCAGTAAATTTATAATATATTGAAATTATTAAATGTAAAAATTAAATCTGTTACTTTATTCGTGAATCCCAAAAATAAACCATTCAGTTGCATGTTTAACATTTTTTTAAAAAAACAAATCCCCTCACACTCACTTGTAACAAATAGTAAAAACGTTTGGTACCCCCCTTGTTAAGTAATATGTGAATGACCCCAAAAGTGAACTAATTTGTGGGAGAGGAGAGGGGTAGTTACTTACGAGTATATAAATATAGATATAGAAAAGGGTTATAACTTACTGCAAACAGGTGGCATACGGCCACGGACAGTCCGATGGCCAGTGGTGCTGACCCTTTGACGTCATTCCTCCGGCCGTCGGTGGACCCAAAGACGGTGAAGATGAGTACGAAGGTGACGAGGAATTCCACCCCGAATCCCTGGACGGGGGACATGTCGCCGTTGACCATGGTTGCCCCCAGTGTGCCATGTCCGGCCGGGGGCGTCACCGCCCTGAGGACCGCTGCCCCGGTGATTCCGCCCAGGCACTGGGAAACGATGTAGAAGAAGGCCCTGATGACGGACACCTTGCTCGTGACCAGCATGGCGCAGGTGACCGCCGGATTGATGTGACCCCCGCTCACGTGACCGATGCACTGGGCCAGAGTGGCCACGGTGATGCCGAAGGCAAGAGAGACTTGGACTATAGAGTTGTTCAGACTCGTGGCGTTTAGCCAGTCCAGGGTTGAGCCGCAACCGATCAGGACCAGGAAAAACACTCCCAAAAATTCGGCGATGAGGGCCTTGTAGAGGTCACGGTTGCTGGTCAGTTCGTCAATGCCGATCATGGCCCTGATTCCACTGGCACGACCCATTGTAGTTTTAGTTTTTGGAAAATAGCAAAGGGGGGGTTTCCTTAATTAGGACTTTTGAAATAAGAAACAACTGGAGAGGGTTTTTGATAATTATGAGGTTTTATTTCAAAGGATTCCTGCGCTCTTACTTTTCTAGCAATCTTTCTCAAACGACTTCTCGATCAGAAAAGCCAATTTGGAAAATGAGCGCAAAACTTTATATGCCACTGGAGTCGTGACGTAAGCAGTTATCAGCCAATCACAGGCCTGCATGTGCTTGCTGATAGCGCATGCCATCAGCTGTGTAAATGTTATATAAGACAAAGGAAATCAGCAAAGATAAACTTTAATTCAAAAGCTAAAGTGTTAGGGAAGAAAATGTCATTGGGATCATTCACATATTACTTTACATCAAATGGGGTTGAGGGGTCAACTCAACTTTGCTTACAATGAGATACAATCATACAATGGGGAGGTGGTGAGGGAGCTCTATCTGGCTTAATTGGACATAACCCATCCTCAAATTGCAAATTTTGAATTTTAATTTAGGCCTACTAGGCCTATTTGAATTTTTTTTTTCAAATTATGCCCTAATTTTACAGCATTGTATCAATACACGGATCTAAGATTTGAGTATAGGATGATTCAGGGGAGAAATAACATTACTGGATTGGCATTATACTCCACCATTGAACTTTACAACTTATTCACTAACCCCCCCCCCCTTCCCCCACACTTTCCTCTTTAAAACAAAAATAAGTAGTTTTAAATTTAATTAAATTCAATGTCAGTCTGCTGTATTATCAGACAAAATACACCACTCTGGCATGAAAATCCGTTAAGCATTCGCAATTGTAATGAGCATGAGATGGAATTTTTTTGTTGCATTTTGGGATACAAGAAGGATTTGACCCTAAATTGTTTCCACCAAAATTGTGGATGAATTTTGGAGGAAACAATTTAGGGTCAAATCCTTCTTGTATCCCAAAACGATAACAATGCATCCAACAGTGTATCCAATAACACAACCATATCAATCAATCATTTACAGTAATTTAAAATAATATAAAAATTCAATTCAATTCAATTCAGTACTCTACGATCAGCATATAATGATCCCATTTGGTAGGGGGGTTATCCCACATTCAGGAGGATACATAACAATTTGTTTATTAGGTCTACAGGCCTATATATAATTAAATATTTTTTGTAGTTTAGAAAATAATATCTCATATAAAAATGCATTTAGATTTTGGCTGAAGATCTTATAAAATCTTAAAAGAATTTCCAAGGTGCTAAAACAGTTTTAAAGTTTATGTAAATGGAGTTTTTGCCATGTAATCCCAAATAAGTTTTAAAATATTTTGAATTTCATCCCCAAACCCTAAATTTTGGGTGAATTCAAAAGAATTTTTGCCGTGAATTGCATTTTTGAGAATTTTTTTCTGAGGAAAATAAGCATCCGCATAATTAAATAAATATTTGGTTTTTTGAACACGAGCACTATAATCTATATTCAACATTTGCATTTGCGGCAGTAAATAAAATTTTATTTCATCCTTATATGTGATAATTTCATTTACATTTACATTTTTTTTCATATTAACTTTATGAAGGGAGATATATAGGAGCTGCATTGGTACACATTTTTGGTAATTTTTTTTCTCGGAAATCCACGGGGGTCTTATGTATATATAGTTTACCTGTTGACTTTTAGATGAACCAATGTAATGTATCGTATTTATGGGAAATAGTGTATAGGTTTGCATTAGGCCTATATTTATTTCGCATTTGGGTTGATAATTTTTAGTTTTAAAGATAAAATCTGAGAAATTGAATTTTTAAGCCTGTTGTAATTCGACTGCTTGAATTTTGCAACATATGCATGATTTTTACAAAAATTCTGATAAATGCTCTTGACTCATGAACACAGTTGGTGTCTGTTTGTCTCCTTCCGTTCTAATAAAAAAGTTAATTATTAAGTTTGGCTAATTGAGTTAATATTAATTTGAGAAAATTTGGTAATGCTTTTTTTTTTCGGAAGAATATGTTCACATGATGATCAATATAGGTTCTGATGCAAATTATGTAATTTAACCCACTTTTTATGAAGTAAATTTTGTAAGAAAAAAAATACTTGGAATGTTTCATATAATAATCAAAAATATTAAATGTCATTTAATTAGCTCGAAATGGTTAATCATTAATTTCCGCAGATTTTATTATTTCATTTTCTGAATATCCGCTGTAGGAAAACCCCGTGCTTACAAGATTTTGTTTTAAATTTAGACTTTTGCTTTCGAAACTTTTTAAATTATTACATTGGTTTAATAGGTTAAAATACTATGCACATGCATTTGTATACTTTACAAAAAATGAAAATAGACAAACTCAACTCAAATAAAAAATATATATTAAAATTTTAATATTAGACCTAAGTAATTGGGTTAATTAAAGTAATGGTGCGTCCACACTATATCACAAACCGAGTTATATATAACAAAGTTATAACTTATACAACTTGTTACAAAAAGAGAAGAAAAAATTTACATTATACATGATACATGTATGTGATTGATATAATTAAGGTAGGCCAATTGTATCATTCATTAACACGTATATGATGCTATATAACAAATTATACAACAAATTAACCAATTTCGTGTTTCGTTGTATACATAACGATGTTTTGTGATATAATGTGGATGCACCTTACAAGGGTTGATACAGGATACAGTAGCGGATCCAGGATTTTTTTATTGGGGGGGAAGGGGGGGGGGGAACAACATATATATAATTGTTTTAATTTAATGGACTTAAAATTTT
>JAQIXP010002910.1:0-14055 GCA_034700285.1 Proteroiulus fuscus
GCTATGTTGACCCTTGACATTGGTCAAAAATAACTATTATTTAGTTATTTTTAACCAAAGCTTTTTTAGGGTGTATAAGTGAATATTTTGAGAAATAAGATCGGTATTCTATCATCCTTATACATGGAGTTATGTGAAGGTTCCAATTGAATTTTCTTTTGGCATTCTGGATCAGCACTACTCAATTCTCTAGGGCTTGATTCAGTCCATGTGGGTCAGCTATAGAACTTCTCTGGTGATCTGTAACGTTGTGACAGCAATTTTAAAAGACAAACTGAAACATGATGCTAGAAGCATTAACGTAAATACATCAATATGGTATGATTGACAAGCTGGATGTCTGCCAACCTATTTGGGTATTAAGCTACTTGCTTGGGTTTATGTTGAAGTTTTCATGGTCAGTTTCTGATCTATAATGATTTCGTACTTAAGTAGAATAAATTTAAGGTGTTGTTTTTAATAGCGTATATAATGTTGTCATGTACTTTCGAAAGAAGAGTACATTTATCATCTATCAAAGATGGATTCCATCTTAGCTCTACTTTAATGTATAACGTGTCGGGAATCGTTTCGCTTGGTTTCCTTTCAATGAGAGTTTTATGCAGTAAATGATGCCACCCAGTTCCTTTTCTTCTACTTTTCTCAAGAACAACTTGTGTGGAAATGAGCTTTAACACACTCGGGTGTTATGAGATACATATGTGACACTGACTGTCGTTCAAAATTGAATGAAATCTGCACTTTGTAATCATATAACTATATCAGCAATTTCAGCTATATAACCATTGTGCATTTGTCATATTTGTATTATAGCCAAATTTAGTTATTCCAAAAACCTATACTGGATCACACTCTGTTTTAACAACCTTCGACGCAAACTCTTTAAAGGGGTATAGTCTCACTTTAGGGATATATGTTTTTGAAAGAAAGATAAATTAATGTACAGTAACAAAAATTTAAAACAGGCTTTTAGTAAAGAAACGCCCACAATGCCAACTGGTGAGAATAATGATAGTTACTATGTATTGGCTGATTGTGACAGCCATCTTAGGAATCTGCTTGCACTATAGATCAATGGCATATGTTTCACATACATTGCATAGGTCTCGTTGCATAGATAAGATGTTATTTTAATTCACCCACCTTCCCTCACTATTCACCACTAGTTGGCAATATGGCGCTGTTCATGTTTGACATATAATCATTGATTTCTCTTCAATGTAAGTGACTTTGCAATTTGCTTAGATTTGGTATTTTGTTATTCCCTTTCTTTCTCCAAAAATTGATTTTTTTTTCTAAATTGAGACTGCATCTTTTTGCCATTAAAAGGATATAAACCATGTAGGTTACAAGATATAGTTGGGCAATTTCATAAACATTGTAAAGAATTATCTTCGACCTTTTCTTGGATATCTTTAATAACTCCATGTCCTCATGTGTATGAATAATCTACAAAGAAAATATTTAGATGACATGTATGACAGACTGATAAAGTGCATTCACTTATATATGAATGTAACAGTTGATGGCAATTATTTTGAACATTTCTTGAAAGTACAACAAAATTCTTCATCACATCTTGTATTTGTCTTGAATGTGCATTGCTTCTAATGCAGTAATGAAAAAATTTAATGATAACCTAGCTTTACTTCATAACATCTGCACTTATTGAAGGTTATCCTTTTCTGATTATGAAAAACGTTGCACATTTTTTATCTATTTTTTTTTACAGCAACTATACCATGCTGTACACTTTAATATTTGGAAGGTTTATTCCATGCCATATTTTATATATTGCATGGTTTATAATTTCAGTGACTTAAAGGGACAGTCTCACTTTGAAACAATTAAGTTATTTTTAAACAGTACCCAATTACTAGATATTAATTTCTGTGCCAATAATAATTGCAGCAAAGTTTTCATTTTAAAGAAATCACGACGTTTCCAAAATGCACAGTAGGCGCCATTTTCCTTAGCCTTCATCTGCTTTCAGCAAGCTTTAAAGTGAGGTGGCGCCCCCTAGCACATGTATGTCTATGGCCTCACGAGAGCTCGCGCCTTCATTCTAATAGAAGGCGCCATTATGCTTTAATAAACATGGCGTTTATTAAGGCTTCGCATTGCCAACCAAATCCAGGTATTCAGATCATTTTATTGATAGATATTGTCAAATGCAATCGCAGTTTCCATTTTAATGATAATTTTTCAAGCTATTTTTATTAAAACCAACTTGTTTCAAAGTCAGACTGTCCCTTTAAAGGGAAGTCTCACTTCATGACATGCTATGTTTAAATTCTAAGGCATTAAAGAAAACGTCCACATAAAATAATAGTAAAGGAATTAAACTTACTATTAATGAAAAAATCACAGATTTTTACATTGAAAAAAGTTGAGATACTCACAATTGACTGCCACAAGTATTTATTAGCCATTGAAAGCCCTTGCTTGGCTTCACATCTTTGCAATCATAACCCTGATGCAATATATGAGACACGTATTAAGGGAAATTAGATTCCTTTGACTCAACCAACAGAAAATTTTGGAAAAAAATGTAGATAGCTATTTAATTGAATGTGTTTGTATATATAGAGTGCAAAAAAATGTCTGTACAGAAATTTCTAGCAAGCATATTCTGTTAAACTATTTATTTGCCGTTAAATAAATGATTGTAATTTTGTAAGGCAAATGCTCCAATGCATTCCTGATAATTAAAATTTATATATTCACTGTGCAACGTTGTTATGCATGAAAGAATTAAATTCCAATTTGTCGAGTGAATGCATTTGTTTATGACAATAAAACAAAATTGCAACTGGAGAAATAAATCTATTTAATGAAAACATTGGTTACGTGGATAATAACTCAAAGAGTGTACGAGGTTATATATGGACAAGAATGCATTTTCAAGTTGCTCTAGCCAATAAGCCATTAAGGCTGTTGTCATATTTTCATGAAAAAAATAGATCTATACAATGATACTAAACCGGTCTATGCAATGTATTGGCTCTTAATCATAACTGAAAGCAAAATGACATAATCAATCAATAGTTAATATCACTCTTTGGGATATAAATCAGATCTGTTGATGTAATACGTGTGGTATATGGTTTTTTGACATTTATCAAATTTTGGGCGAAATCATGAAAGCCTGTATAATAAATATCATCTTCAATAATCTCTCTTATGATTTATTAACCAATAATATCAATAAATAGGTATGTTTTTATCTCTTGCAAAATTATCTGTATAAATAATTTAATATACCAATCGCAATGCACAACCTCATTCTGTTGCTTTAAAGGGAAAGTCCCACTTTGTTAAAGGGACAGTCTCACTTTGAAACAAGTTGGTTTTAATAAAAAGAGCATGAAAAATTATAATTAAAATGAAAATTGCGATTGCATTTGACAGTATCTATTAATAAATAAAATGATCTGAATACCTGGATTTGGTCGACAATGCGAAGCCTTAATAGACGCCATGTTTATTAAAGCATAGTAGCGCCTTCCTTATCCTTAATTCCAAAATCAAATCGTCTTTTTGGCTAGTGAGCGGAATGCTCAGCGCCTAACCACCTCTCTCTAGTAGCGCCTTCTATTGGAATGAAGGCGCGAGCTCTTGTGAGGCCATAGACATACATGTGCTAGGGGGCGCCACCTCACTTTAAAGCTTGCCGAAAACAGCTGAAGGCTAAGGAAAATGACGCCTACTGTGCATTTTGGAAACGTCGTGATTTCTTCAAAATGAAAACTTTGCTGCAATTATTATTGGCACAGAAATTAATATCTAGTAATCGTGTACTGTTTAAAAATAACTTGTTTCAAAGTGAGACTGTCCCTTTAAGGTGATATTTTACTTGTTCACGCTTACTAAATATGAATGGCTTTGACAATAGTATAATTGCAGCAAACTTTCCATCTTGAAGAATTTACGTTTGCAAAATACAGGTTAGGTATATACCATTTTTCCATAGATTTCAGCAGATACTGAAAGTTTGTGGCGCCCTCTAGGACATACATGTCTACGTGTTTCATGAGAGCTGATGCATTTTATCCAGTAGAGGGTGCTCAATACTGTCAGTAAAATGCTGTCTATTTTGACTTTATATTTCAATCCAAATCCATGTATTCAGGACATTTTATATAATTATTGGTTGGCTAAAATCATATTGGAATTTCCATGAATTATATAACTTTTCAGGCTCTTTATCTCTAATATTTCAGTTCATTTTATAAGATTATAAGAACTGCAAATTAAAGTTGAATTGTTTTATATATTATAATGCATTAAAATGTAGTATGACCCCTGCATGAGTTTCCTAAAAGTAGTTTCCCTATTTTTATTTTAAAAATTTGAAAAAGATTGAATCCAAAATTTAGTAATTTCTAATTTAATAATAAATAACTTAGCATTTAAATTGTGTCTGTTTCAAATATATTTGAGATGTCGTCCTGTCGATTAGGGATAACGTTTTGATAAGGGGGGGGGGAGGGAATCTCCGGGGTTGATGGTCATTGCTGTGGGGAGAGGAGATATTTTGTCCCTCCCTGTATATTTGTGTAAGGAAAAATTTGTGTAATAGTGCAGTTTTATTCAATTCTTAAGCCTCTGTCAAGTGAGCATGCCCAAATTTAAATCCTTAACTAATTGTATTTTAAGCTTTGCTTCGAAGTTTCCAGCACGTAATTTGGGTTACCAACATCCTATATTCTTCCACTTTATCCTCTATTAAAAATCGTATTTGGCTTTTTCTGCGAAACTTATCAAAACCTCGTAGAATTGATGTCACCGGGAAACCTATTTTTTTGCTAATTTAATAGATTTACCGAAGTTTTGGAAAACATAATAATTGAGGTAAAGCACTAATGATGCCTTGTTGCTATAAGAATATAGATTTTTCCAAGAATGGTTTTTTGTTTACTCTAATCGTTTGAATTATTGAGGGATTTTGTTTTCGTTTTTTTCTCCTTCTTCACATTTTGAAACAATTTTGTTTTGATATCTGTTGAGTTGAATGATTGAGATATCCAATTTTCAAGTTCTTTCTTAAAACAGACCCATTTATTTTGTGTTATATCTCCAATGTAAACATAATTCGGTTTTATCCCATCAAATTAAAAGCAAATGCGAAGTGTATATGCCATGTTTTTCCAAGAAATTGTTGAAATTTACTTGAAATGGATTTAGTCACCATGGATACTATAATATTCACTGCTTGTATACTCATTTTTTAGGTTATCTTTTGGTTGTTGGTGTAGTGTTGATATATGGCCCCCATCGTGCATTAGAATGGGGAGACTTCTTATACTCTTGCTTCTTATTGAATCTACGACAATACCCCACCTCCCCCTTTTCCCACCCTTATTGAGATCGATTATCCGTATAAGAAAATTCAATGGCTGGTTGCAATATCAATTGGGATGCCGAAAGCTGTTTAGTTTCCAGAATGTCATATTTTGGAAAAGTGGACCTCGTTGAATTGTCCACTGATGCATATGCACGTCTCCAACGGATGCAGTGATAATGGACAATGCAGAATATTCTGCAATTTCCTTTTGAAATGCGTTAACTTTTAAATATATATAGGGTATGCTGAAGCCATTGAAATTGAGCAAGAAAATGGTTTTATTTTGAAATATTTTTTCCTGACAACAACAGCTGTGCATGCATGGGTAACAATCTCTCGCATTGCATGGACATTGTTGTTGTTCCTCTTCTCTCTCGATTTGATTTCTGCACTTTTCGCTGAAGATGCTTTCCTGCATGTATTTGTGCATGCATTCGATCCCATATGAGATAATTGATGCATTTTTGTTTAGATTTTAAGGTGTTAAATTTCTGCAGAAAAAATTTTCTACATTAACTTTTAAGATGTTAAGATTTCTGCAAATTTATTTCTGGCATGGTTTTTTGTCTAAAGTTTTTTTCCTGTGCTATGCTGAACCAATTGAATGTTAAAGAACAATTATAAAACGACTATATATAGTCCACCTCGTTGTTTCCTAGGCTTAAATGCAATGCCTTCTTAAGGCATGAAAAGGTTGTAGCTTGTCCTGTAGATGGCAGAGTAGTCATATTCCTGATGTTAGCTTTAAGAAATAATAGAAATGACATGTAATTACCTCCAGGAGGCGCAATATGGCACACATATATTGGCTGAAAGTCTAAACAGTACACTCTGGGGATGTAGTTTCTCCTATAGGGGGCAGGGTAGTCGCAACAAAAAGTGCTCCTTGTTTCAAGTTTAAGAATTGAAGTCTTTTGAAGAGCTGATTTCCAAAACCACATGAAAAATTTATAGAGAAAATCCAGATCAAATGCATTAAAATTAGTTATTTTTAAATTCTAAGCTTAATATAATAAGCTTAAGAAAGAAACTTGTGCTTTGGTATGCACCTTCACATTTTGGTTCCCTTGAAGGACATTATCTGTGTTAAGTCTAACTTTATACCCAAAGTTGGGTGCCTAGATAAGGCCTAACATTTTGCACATATTAATTCTGACAATTTTCATCTTCAGTTGTCAAAATGAGAAAGTTTTTCCTATCTTGACCCAATTTTTTTTTGGTTTATGGATAGAACATGATTTTAGCTACAATTTTATGCAAATATCTTATTTCCAGCAACAAAAATTAACTCGTGTGGTTTTTAATCTCAGATCTACAATTGAGAGAACTTTAATAGTGTAAGCATTATATGTTGAATTCCATGCATGCAATATTTTACAATATTTTAAACATTTACATTCTATGTAATGAAATGGACTGATTAAATTATTTGAATTTAAAGGAAAGTAAACTAATCTAAAACTTAAACATTTTACATTTTCTTTTCTAAAATTATCTCAATTCGTTTTCCAAGTTGTGAATTTTATTTTTCACTTGTGGTAAAGAAAATGTTAAATTTGCTAATAATCCTATACTGGTACTTTTATTGCGCTGAAATCTGCATAAAAAATATGGTGCATTATGCTTTTTCTGGGGAAACATATATTTGGAAATATTTTCATACATTTTCTGCAATCATTTTTGGGCTATTGATAACATACTGTAACCCTGTGAGTAGGTCTTCATGCATTTCCATTGTTTAAAACATGTGCAACAATTTTAAAGTCTTTTTATCCTCTTGATTTATAAGAATTTCTTATGAATATCAAATAGGCAAAATGTTATGTCTTGGCATATATTACCCGTTTTAGAGGTATTTGAAATGTTTTATATCGCAATAAAGAAAATAATCTTATTCATTCGAGGGCTGTGCCATTATATTTTATTCTTATGTAGGCCTTCAAGCATAAATAGTTTCAAATGTTTATGGCTATTAACCGCGCGGATGTACAAGGGAAATTGACAGATTCTGAATATAGCACATATAAATAAAAAGTATTTTATGCAAAATATTTGCAAGAAATAGAAACCTTATTTTGTCCTATCAGTGTTCATTGTTTTATGTTGTAATATAACTGCTTTTATATATTATCTAATGATTTTTCTCTTTCTTATTTTATAGGTAAGAGACGAATTTTTGTATTCTTGATATAAATTATTTTATATTTATACACCAGTAAGGTAAGATAAGTATTTTGGGTATTTAGCATGCAGTATACATACTATGAATTTTTCTCTTGAAACTATAATTTTGAGATACTTCTCTCTATATGCTTTTGCCACAAACTGCAGAGATTTATAATTGCGTTTTACCAGTAATTTATCATATAGACAGTTGTTGTCTATAATATGAAACGCTTATTCGCCCTCTAATTAAAAATCGTTTAGTGCAGTATGCAGGCATGCTTGAAATCGTATGACATAAGCGTATACAGGTTAAATTATTGCAAATTCCAAACATCCTAAAGATTGGTATACAATTTAAGGAAATTGGTTTTTCATTGAGCATATTTTTTATGATACAGAAATGTTTATACATTTGTATATGATATCTTTGTATCATAATTTTTGGCTCAAATGTAATTAATGGACAGATGCCTGCTGGGACTTGACCAGCAGATCAAATGGCAATTAAGCACAAGCTGGAACAAATTGCAGAAATGTGTTTGCAATTGGGAATTGTGTTGCAGTCGCTTTTATACAACAAAATGGATTGACTAATGGTGATATGCTCAGTTTGCGAATCGCGAATGTACCCTTGTGAGAAGTAAATATCATATTTGTTTCGCTGGAAATACATTTCAGAATTGAGGAAACGAATTTCTGCAGAAAAAAATGTATGCTGATGTATGGCAGCATAAATGTAAACTGCATGCTTAAAAGTTTCTGTAGAAACGGAATCTGTTTTTGCAGAATGCTGATGGGGATGGATTGTCTGTTGAACATTAATGATGGTATATTTATGCTAAAATTCGTCATCATAAATCTGTGAAACATTTCTGTAGAAAAGTTTAAATATACATATATATCCGAAGTTCTGTATATGTTAATAGCTTCTTAAAAGTTTCTTTTTGAACATAAATCCTTGGATCAGATATACTAACTTATCGCATTTTGAAAAGTTGGGGTCAATTTCACTTTTTTTTTTTAAAGTTGAATTCACAATGAAATGCTTAAGTAAACATCAATTTATGCCACTATATTTATATATGTTGGGTATAACATATTTAATTTATTAATAACCCATATATATGTTAAATGATTTAACATTAATTATATAATTTAGGGTATATATGATTTCACACACAAAATCCATGCAACCATATTAATCCTATATATTATCCTACAACAACGTGTCTACTAGGTCATAAAAGTCATAAAAATGTCATAAGTTTTGCTAGGTCATAAAAAAAGTCATAATAAGTCATAATTTTTGGTCCTGTGGCATAATATTTTGGCTATGATACATTCATGTCAGACAGCTTGCATCATTATATTTGGAACTATGTTAAGTGAGGAAGAAAGAAAAAAAGTGGCTGTGAAACGAAAAGCTGTGGAAATAAGACAACTAGAGGAAAAAAAGAAAAAAAAATTGAAGAGGAAACATGTGTAGCTTTGTGAATCCTTACGGATCAGATTAAAAATCTTAAGAAGTAAACTTTAAATTGTTGGTAAAATAATTTGAATAGAAACATGCTTCAGTTTTTCAAATGAAGTTTCATAGTTAAATAGTGCAGAAAAATATTGCTACTATAATAAAAATAATTTTGAGAGTCATGAAAAAGTCATTATTTTTGGTCAAGAAAAATCATAAAAAGTCATAATTTTTTGCTTTGATAATTCAGTAGACACCCTGTACAAATATTATAATATTCCTGTATAGGCCTACTATATGAGAAAAATTACTATATGCCATCTTCATGGAAATAATGCCATATTTTTCTTATATAGAACAGCAACATTTGAATAGCAGACATGAACTTGAATCTCCAAATTTGATGCTCTGAATTTCTTTTGAAAGCCTTTTAAAAAAGATAAGTATACAAAAATTTGCTTTTAAAAGCCATGTCAGCACTCCAGTTTTTTTTATTTGTAACAGTTATATAGAGGGATTTATATTTAATGTGAAAAGCATTTTAAATGCAGATTCAGATGTGTATTCCCATGCATATAATAATCAGCTGTGAGAACCGAATAATGTAAACAATATAAAAAATTGACGTGTTTAATTTCCAGTAGAATAATTTCTTTCCAACTGCATGTTTGTTTTTCTAATGCACAGTTCGGGTTTATGCAGTTAATAAATATACATAAATATATTGAAATCTTAAGATATAGTTCTTTTTATAGGCCTACATGTATTATAAAAATGCGTGTATATGGTGCATTATAGCTGAACTGTTTAATGCCTGGGTGCATATATAATATAGATTTAATGTCAAATTTGGAAGTGTCCCATCAATATAAATCCAAAGTATATACTTTTATTAATCCATGCATGCAGTTAATAAAATAGGAGCTGGTAATTGATTATTCATAAGGGAAGCTGGAAATGATATATCTTTATGAGCTTGCTCGCATGCATTCTTGTAGTTATTTTCGCATGATGTATAAGGTACATGCACTTACCTGGAAAGTCAGGGAAATGGGAAATAGAGAAATTTAAGGAAATAATCTTAATTTTTAAGTGATGTCAATGGATTTCCTATATATGTTTGGGTTTATGAACTACTTTCTGTATTCTGTAGGGTTAGATAGATTATGCCTGGATAATGCCAACCGAACTCAGTTACAGATATGTTTCTGTAGAAATTTTCATAGGAATTCGGGGAGGCGAATTTCTGCATGCAAGCTGTTTTGCAGAAAATTACTAATCTTTATCTCGATTCATATACAGAAACCGTTAAGCGGTTTGCCTTTCTGATGTGCTAAAAATGTCAATTTTTCTGCAGAAATTCGTCATCTGAATTCTGCAAAGCATTTCTTGCAGAAATTGACATGTTTATAATTAACATGAATATAACTATACTCGGACTCACCCTCAAAGACGACTAGAAATTCAAAATTCATGTGGAGGGAGTAATTTCTCATTGGCCATCAGAACATGACGTCAAGAAGGCCGTTATGTATTCAACCAATGATCATGTATGTGAATATGCAGTTTCTAGCAACATGTGAAGGTGTACATCATGTCTGATCGTGTCATGATGACGTCAGAGCCTATTCACCAGAAGGGAATTCCTACTCAATGAGGAAATATCAAAAGAGGCTCATTCATACGAACTATTTTGCATGTGCGTGGATGTGCACACACGATGCACACCATCACATGTTTGTTATACGAGGAACTGCACATTCATGATCATTGGTTGAAGGCATAACGGCCTTCTTGAGGTCATGGTCTGATGGCCAATGAGAAATTACTCCCTCCACATGAATTTTGAATTTCTATAGTCGTCTTTGAGGGTGAGTCCGAGTATAACTATATATTCCTAAAGTTACAATATTTTTAACCATTCTGATGATAATAACATGTAATGATTAAAGGAAGGGGTCAGAGAAATGAATTGAGAAAGGACAGGGAAAGTCAGGGAAATTGGCAATTATATACTTCGGTGTGGATTTGGCAACGTATCTGTGCAACTGATGCAAACCCATACCTAAATACCTAACTTAATTTGTTTAAAAAGCTCAGAACTTGGAGCATGAAGTCATTATTTAGTAGTCATGACAAGGAGTCATGATACAACACACCCATGTATAGTCAAGGGTTAAATGTCGGTATATTGGAAACCTTAGTGCAAATTCCTCCAAGCATTGAGTTGTGCAACCAAATGTTTCTATGTACTCTCTCAGGCTGAACTTTGTTATTTATAGTGGCTTGCATTTTTGCATTCTCAAATGTGTACTTAGTTTATATACACAACTGCATTACCAGAGTCTTAAATTCTGGGAAAAGGACAAATAAATCATGTCAACCTGTTCAAATTTGGTGTAAAGGATATCTAACTTGTTCATCCTTAAGGAATAAACTCAAATATACGTGCCATGAAATTTATGAAAAAAGCTGCACCAGTCAGGATATAGGTCTTTGTAGACTCGTTTTCTTAGCCCTTTTGATACTTGTTTTAACATAAATTTTGATAGAGAAACCTGAAATGTGCATACATTCAAGGACCTGAAATAAATATTGGTTAAAGATATAGAAACACAAAGTAAAGCCAAAACTATACGGAATTTTCAGTTTGAGAAGTCTTTAAGTTTTGTTTTAGGTTCAGTTTCTGTTGCTCCTGCTTTCCTTTAGAAATGGAAACTGAAATTAGTGCAATACAACCTAAAACTTCTTAAAGGGAAAGTCCCACTTTGTTACTAGTGATATTTAAAGGGACAGTCTCACTCAAGCATTTTTTTGCAAGAAAGAAAGGGGAAACAAGAAGAGCATATAGAAATTAAAATTTAATTTATAATTACCATTCAATATAGTTATTAGGTTTGAAACATGCAATTCTTTATTAGTATAATAATCTTAATTTTAAGATTCATTTGTCACAAAGTGGAACTGCCCCTTTAAGTTAAATTGGTCGAAAACTCAAAATAAAATCCACCAACAAAATAAAATGCAGAAACTTGAGTGGAACTGCAAATTGTTTGTTTCTGCTTCTTATTTTCTCTAGGAAAGCAGCCCCATTCTTTTTACATTAATTTGTTTCCCTCGTCCCATAATTTTTAAGTTAATTTTTCGTTTGTTTCTATCTTGGAAAAGCTTATATACTTTAACATGCATAAATTAATACTTAATGCAACCCTTTCTTATATACAAACAAATATAAATTCAAATAGTTAATGTAAATTTGCCTCTCTCTCTCTCTCATTATTTAACACTTAAATTATTTCTCGAGTGAGATTTTAATCAAGTGGTAATTTTACTATGTATATATATCTTTTCATGAATATTGTATGGTCTTATATACTAGACTTTTGGTTTATTTTGTTGCTAGAATTTATTTACTTTTCAGTTAAACTTGTTTTGTGGAATTAAGCTGGCCTGATATTAATGCATGCAATGAATCATGTTTATGCTGCATTTGCATAGAAAATTTTCTGCTTAACTTTTAGCCTATATATAGCTCATTAAATGTTTATCTTAAAAAAATGGATTATTTTTAAATGTTGCCAAAGTAATGTATACAAATTCCAAAAATACATTCATACGATTTTGCTTTGCAATTATAATAATGGCTTTTAAATTGAAATTGTTTTTGCTTGTTATCTGCATGCCTAATATTTCTTATTATTTTTGCTTTTTTTCTTTCTTTTTTATAATATTTGGCAATGTTATTATCTAATTCTGTATTGATTGTTCAGAGCCATAAGCTCAAATTGGATGAGCTTTGGTAAGGTAAATATAATTACTCGTATATATCGGTTTAGGCATATATACAATTTAAAAGGATAAAGTGTATTTGACTAAAATTTAAAAAAACCAAATTTTCCTGAAATGTCATTAATTGTAGAACACGTATGGTTAGTGTTTAATGAGAGACGATGCTTTTTATCCAGTAGAAGGCGCTGCATACTGTCAGTAAAATGGCGCCCATTTGAGCTTTGCATTTTCCACCAAATTCATGTATTCAAGACATTTTATTTATTGATTGGTGGGCTCAAATCAAATGGCAATTTTTATGCCTGTCGAAATTTTTTCATACTCTTGCTCCTACAACCCGATTCTTTCCCTTTAAATTTATTCAACCCGCTTGCTAAATTGTTGACAGTTATTTACTTACCCAAAAATAATGGACTGAACAAACAAACTGAACAACTGCTCATTGAAAGTATGTTTTGCATTATTTTAATACATTTTCTGCTAAATTTTGGTGAATTGATAAGGAATTTTCCAAATGTTCATATTCTGCTGAAACAGGCATTTGGTTTTATTGATTGGAACAGAGTGAATAGACTGTCTCAAGTGCATTTTAAATTTATATTCTGACCATTTTTCATAAGCATGATGTACTAATGCCATAGATGTCTAATAGTCGATCACTGAATAATAACGGCTGATTTTATAGTTTCTCCAATGGAATTTTATGCTAATTGCTCTTTGGAAATATATCCCGTAAATTCATGCTTTCAGCAACTTTTATGTTTTCAATGGACTCGGTGGCACCGGGTTGTCTGATAATCGTGCAATTCATTAGAAGTTGATTTTTCTGTAATCAACCTAGAACACTTATTTACAATGTTCTGCATTCGATGATAATTTGAATGTAATCAATGTTAACATGCATCTGACATGACTTTGCACTTACATCCAAATTATTATTGACATAGACTCTACATTGAATGCAATCTGTTTATGTGTTGTACATTTTTGGCATGACATTTTGATCATGATCTAGATCATTGATCATGGTCATAATTGTTCATGTGAATGTATATGATTAGACAATTCATATTTGCTGTTAAGGGGGCTGTCCAAACCTTTTAGAGCATGCATGCTATTATGGAAATTTCCATGTTAAATAAAAGAACAAATTTATCAATAATGGCTAAACATAAATCGATGGGGTTTGATTTTTATGAAGGACAATGAAATTTACTAAAACGTGATGCATGATTTTTTTTGTTTATCTGCCCCGTGAGCTGTACAATCGGGCAAAATGTGGCGA
>JAQIXP010002911.1:0-14052 GCA_034700285.1 Proteroiulus fuscus
ATCATTTCCCCCCCCCCCCCCCCTTTCCCTCACAAAAAAATATTATCTAGGTTATTTAAAATGTAGTTTATTTGGCCAAAAAAGTGATTTTTGAAACTAAAGGCAAGATTTTCAAGGAATTGTGATTTTAAAATGATGATTTTTTGCCAAAATTGTGATTTTGGAATCAGGATTTTTTTTAACAAAATCCAGATTGCGATGTAAATTATTTTTAGTAAGGTTTGCTATTTGTGATTATTTATCTTGGATTATGCCTTCAACAAATTAAGCTTTTACAAAATTTTCGTAAAAGGTTGCACCACTAGTCAAATGGGACTTTGAAATTTTTTTTTGCAATTACAGCTTTTAGAAGAATTGTACAGCAACACCTACGATAGAATAGTATCACAATCCTCGTCAAAATCTTCCGCCGACTCATCAATATCCATCAACAAGATCTGATCTTCAGTAAGAATGTAAACCTGCATTTCAAGAGGAAATTAATATTAAAAATTCGTATTAATGCCGATCGAAACGCTACAGCACATAAGCCGCACTTACCGTAACTTCGAGCTCGCTATCAGGGCCGTCGTTAACGTTTTCAGCAGTTACGGTGAATGTGTAGCTGGTCGGGGAGAATGCCAGGTTGGTCATGGACAGAGATGCACGTATCAAGCCAGTGCTTTCCCCAATGTAAAAGTTCTCATCATCGAGCGAGTAAACGACATCTTTATTGCCGCTGTCCGTGTCTTCGTCGGTCGCCTGATTGCATGAAAAATTGCAATTATATATTTTTTCATTCCTAAATTAATTCTTTGCTCTATACATAGCGATCGAAATACCAAGTAATCCTGCTCAGTTACAGGTATAAGGAAACGGTAAATTGAAAATTATGCTCAAAAGCAATTTTATAACAAAGCCGATATTTAAGACTCACGCTTAATTGTAGAACGTCTTGCCCCGATGAAGTGTGAGCCGATATTCCAATGGAAATTGTGTCAACGTTATCCTTGCCGAAAACTTTAAACACTGGAGCATTATCGTTTTTGTCTTGAATGGTGACATGAACTATAGCTTGATCCGCCGTCACGGATTCACCATCGGCAACCTTATTCATATCCCCTAAAAAAGTTATCGATATTACAGAAAATCCTAATGGAATTTAGGGATTATTATTATTTGACTCGACAAACTTTAATCTCTACTTACTGGTTTGAGTAAGTTTGCCGTTGGTGCTGGCCGTAACAACCAAATCGACGTAAGTCACGGATTCGTAATCCAATGCTTGTTTCACTGTGACTGCGCCGGTCGAAGAATCGACTTCAAAGTAACTTTGGACTAAACAAAATTACGATAAAAAAAAAAAAAAGTGAATACATCGAAAAACTGTATTTGCACCGAGCGAATAAAAGCAACTCGAGTCCAATTTCCAGAGCGAACTCACATTCGGATGGCTTAGCGGATGTTATTACATATTCCGTATTATATTCTGCCGTAAAAAAATACGAGGTCAACCAGCAAACTACGTGGTCGACCTCACCTTCCAAAACAGAACCCGAGTTAACGATCGGATTGAACACGATTACGCCCAACGAATCATCCACTTCGATGAAAAGCTTTCATTGGGATTAAAAATAAAATAAAATTAAACGAAATGGTCAGCGTTTCAGCGATTTGCTGCCTATGGCATTCAGGCATCAGGAATAATTCACAGCTTGTTTCAAAACTTACGGAGGCTACATCTGGGTCTTGAGAGGAATCACCATCGGGTTCTGCGGTGATCGTTAATCCGTACATGCTCCAGCTTTCGAGGGGACTTTTAACGAAAACATCTCCCGTTTTGCTATCTATGTCGAAATACTTAGAAGGATACCCAGTATTCTCTACAAGACGGGATGGATAAAAATGCCACACGTAACTAATCGGCGCTACATGTATTTCCGAAACAAACGTATTATAAAAAACGAAGAATTGTAATAGAGCGAAAGTCTCACTTTTAATCAAATTATTTTAGAATGAAGGCAAATAAAATGTGTTATGTGCAAGATAATTAAAATTTTGATTAATATCACCACGGGTCAGAAATGACGAATTTTCTATTAAAAAAAACAACTCAAGGACAGCGCCATTTTGTCCGTTTGCGGTGAATGGCGAGTGAATCTTGAACTATCTTCTCATTTTTACAAAACAAATAGAATACATCACACGAGGAAAAATTCTGTTCTGAATTTCACCGATATATGAGAGGTCTGTTCATTTTTCACGCTTTCCCGCTTTGGAGCAGGATTGGAGCCCATTCTCTAGAAAATGGCTTAGTTTTGCAAATACGATCATCGTGCTCATCTGGCTCCAAACAGAGCTCAGTGTCAGTGAAACAGGAATGCATAGTTCCCGACTGATCGCATGCACTGTTTAATAATTAATTTTTAAAATGAACTCGCTGCAAAACGATACTTTTCCCTTTAAAATGGTATTAAAACAGAGAATTTTTGAAAGTCCGAATAACAAGAAAATACGACAAATTCACTGGTGATATTACCTGTCAAAGAGTACGTATAATCGCTGTCGCTGTCCTCTTTCATTTGCACCAACGTAGTGCCGACTTCCGTGAAAATGCTGACGTTTTGTACCGTAATGATCATGTTTTTGGCTGGTGAGGGTTTCATGGTCGATCTGGGTGGGGTGGTGGTAGTGGTGCCAGTGGTGCGAGGTGTTCTGGTGGTGGTAGTAGTCGTTGTGGTCGTCGTGGTCTTGTCTGAGAAGTAGAAAATTGTATAATTAATGCAATGCTGGTTGGTGCACACAAATGGAGCTATTGGCTAGGATATGTAAAGTTTGGCCAGTCGTGTCAGCGTGCTAACTAAATGTACTCCGATATGATTCCCGTTTAAGTATATGTCTTTGTCAATGATCGTTCTTCTGGGGTGGGGTCACCTGAACTCGCGTCAAGTCAATTCGGTTGCTAAGCTAGATGACCACTGGAATAGTTAACGAAGCAGTAAATATAGATGGGGCGTCCAAATATTATTTAAACAACTGTAAATATGTATCTGTGAAGACTATCATGGCTTAATGCCATTCCAATCAAAAAAATTTAACTGACAGGAGCAATCGGCATACAAGCTCACAAATAAAGATTCATGCCACTTTTACTCACTCCGAGGAAACAAATTACCGTACTTAGGTGAACTAGGACTTAAAAAATCCAAAAAAAAAAAAGATCTATAATAAAGCTATGACAAAAAGAGATTATGAGTGTAATTTTACAAATGGAATATCAACTGGGTTTCAAATTTCTTGGAAAAATCGTCAGAAATAACTGAACATGGATGGCATTTTAATCGTAGCTCTCATTGTCTTATTGTCACATTTTTTTTATCACTAGGTGGTACTGCTACCAAACTTTGGGGACCTCATAGTATAAGTATATTCGACCTAATAATTTGGATATGAGAATTGGGGAATTAGCAGCATAATGTTTGCCAGTTCCTTCCCATAAAAGAGATTCCAGTCTTAAGTCGCTCAACGGCAATTCGAGTAGCTGTCATATAAGTTGGGCAATCTGTGGACGTCGTTACGGTGGTTGGGTCAGTCGGACGCAGTGGCCAAATCGGGATTTGGCCCACCTGTCGGTTCTCCTGTCATACACGTTGTCTGTTCGGGACAACTAGTCGCTTCCGTGGGCTCACCTGTTGGGCAGGACGTGGGTTCTGGACACACAGTCGGTTCCGTTGGTTCAATCGTCGGGCAAGGCGTCGGTACTGGACATTCAGTCGGGCAAGGCGTCTGTTCGGGACAAACAGTCGGTCCAGTGGGCTCACCTGTTGGACAAGGCGTCGGTTCTGGACACTCGGTCGGTCCCGTGGGTTGGTCTGTCGGACAAGGCGTCGACAGTGGACATTCGGTCGGACAAGGCGTCGGTTCGGGGCAAATAGTCGTTCCAGTGGGCTCACCTGTAGGACATGGCGTAGGTTCTGGACACGAGGTAGGTCCCGTGGGTTCGTTCGTCGGACAAGGCGTAGGTACTGGACATTCGGTCGGACAAGGCGTCGGTTCGGGGCAAACGGTCGTTCCCGTGGGCTCACCTGTAGGACAAGGCGAAGGTTCTGGACACTCAGTCGGTCCCGTGGGTTGGTCTGTCGGACAAGGCGTCGGCGGTGGACATTCGGTCGGACAAGGCGTTGGCTCTGGGGTTTGTCCCGTGGGCTCACCTGTAGGACAAGCAGTCGGCTCAGTCGGCTCGTTCGTCGGACAAGGCGTCGAAGGTGGACATTCGGTCGGACAAGGTGTCGGTTCAGGGCAATTGGTCGTTCCCGTAGACTCACCCGTCGGACACGTAATCGCCTCCGTCGGACAAGGTGTCGGCTCCGGACAAGTGGATGGTTCTGGACAAGTGGTTGGCTCAGGACAAGTGGTAGGCGTAGGGCATGTGCATTCGACGGTAGTGTCTACAAAAAAAAGACATTGAAAAGTTTCAGATTTCGATAATACGATGGCAAGTTTAATATATACAAGCTAGTATTCCATAGTCATAGTCATAATAAGAAGATTAATGCAAACAATGAGAAGCTACCAGGTCATGTTTAGATCTAAATTCAATTGTTGAGATGAATTACAAACATATTTCTATTACTGTAAATGGCTCCATCATCTAAAAGGCAAGGGATAAAGAAAGAACTAAATTCTAGCACAAAGTTCTTCACGTTATAATATACATTCCTTGCAGAACTAACATTTTCGGCAGTCTTAAACTGCAAAAAACTGCAAAACAATGTCTATATTTCCAAAGTATTCACAAATATCTTTCGGCAGATATTTTTGCATAAAATGTGCATGATTTTTTCTACAGTTTTCCTGCATATTTTTCCACAGGTCATCTAGCTCCAATTTCAATAATACCGTAGAATAGTTCTAGGGCTACAGCCCATTTAGCCTGCCTTATCCATCTTACTAACATAAATTGAAGGCGAAAGGGAAACTATATGTTTGGATTTTTCCGTAGAAGTCAAATGGAAAAAGTAAAGGCAATACGGAAAAAAGGAAAAACGGGATGACACCTAGATACCTATATCGATTCAACTTACAAGGAATTGCAAAAAAATTCCAACAGGATGAATCAATTGCCTTACAAAAAATAATCTAGATTATTTACAAATATATTATTTGATCCCAAAAATCATGATTTTTGAAACTAAATTCAAAATTATCAAGGTACTGTGATTTTATAAATAATTTTACCAAAATTGTGATTTTAAAACCACAATTTCTAGACCAAAAATCAAAATTTTATAGCATCGTGATTTCAGAAATCCAGATAGGCCTATTGGATGGATTCCTTGAAGTCTGGAATAGTGATTTCAGCTGGGAATAAACTTCAAAATAACATTCAGCAATCCACCCATTGGAAAAATCGTGATTTTCAAATCTTGAGTTTTAGACAGAAATCAGGGCAAATGTCCTGAAATTTTAATTTTAATAATCTTTTATTTTATCAAGGTTTTACGTGGTCAACCAGTACGTGCAACTATTCCAAAGATACTTGCTGGATTGCTTAACATTTCAAAACAGATAAAACGCGCCACCTTTCATCAAAAATGGACAAAACAAGGATGTCAAGTTTTTTCTGCAGTTTTTGAATATTTTTGTCTTGCTTGGCTTGGTGGTGCATGCAGCCCTACATTTCTACAAAACAAATGCACTTGCCATAAAAGTCTACAGGACAGTGCAGCTTTAATTCCAAAAAACTAACTAAAAGTTTTCAAAATTTGTGAAAGAATTGATGACAGTTGAAGGGAGCCCCTTAACGAAATCACTTGACGTCAAATGTTGAAAGTGAGTACAAATTTCCTTGAAACTGAAAAGTATTTTTCTAAAATACCTGTAGTGGAAGGCGTCGTCGTGTCAGTGGTGGGACAGGGATTTAGTGTTGTACCTGTTGTTGGAGTTGTCGTAGGAGCAGGAGTGGTGGTGGCAAACGCCGGAAGAGACACGCTCACAAATGATGTGGCAAAATGATGGGAATCGTCCACTTGGGTGGCCTGAAATATAGCAAAATTAAAAGTAGATTAGGCGAAAGTTTAGTCGTATTTTAAAGTACGTAATGCTAATGCCGGAATCATGAAGAATTTAGCAGGAGTATGCAAGTTTATTACTTTTACCACAACATTGTAAATAAATAAATTCATCGAATATTACGCCTCAGAAATTTCGTAAAGCATTTATTTGCCTTCCGTCGAAATTAATTTTAACAATAATCTTAGGGTTAAAAATTAACAAAAAAATGTAAAACTTGAATCGAGATTAGTTTTAACCATGACCATGGCCTATCATTTTAAAACAAAAAAATGCATCACTGATAAGGTAGAGAGTGTTCCTTGATGCTCTAATAGAAAGACAAGTCAATTTCTTTGAGCATTTTGCGTGTCATATCCATTTTTTTTCTTTTTGAATTTCATAAGGAATGCTTTTAATCATTGTACTTTCAATATTTAGTTTTGTTTGGCCAGAGAAAAAAAAAATAGATTCTCTTCTATCTTGCACAAGTTTTCTTCCAAAGTCAAATAGTTTCAATTAGTATTTTGTTTAAAAGCTTATTAAAAGCCGTATAAAAAAACTTTTTACTTTACCACTACTGCAAAAGTTGCTACTCGGCTTATAACCACGTCTAAATCGATGTCAGTATTGACGCGTAGGACCCCGTCGCTTGAACCGATGCTAAATGCTGAACTGATAGCCACACAGGCGTCATCTGCACCAAATGGAAAACTTTCATATATTATGTGGCAACAAAACAGCAACATTAATCAGGGTTGAGCAGGTAAATTACATATCGTACAATTTACTTTAAAGTATAAAACTGATTTTTAAACATAACCAAGTACAGGTTTATCTCCATGCACTAGTGTATTTTATGTAGGGGGAAAAAAATGAATGCAAATTTAGTAAAGCACGAGCCTATTAAATTTGGTTTTCCGGAACATTTTAGAATGATGTCTTCCGGACACAAGCTCGACCAGTGCATATTTTTACATGGTACACGCGAAGTATGTACCTAATTTAAGTCATTAGTTCATTTGATCATAAACCAGGCTAAAGCTAGATTTCACCGAGAAACATGTTCACATTTGTTTGCCACTAGCATCGCAACCGTGTCACTTCCACTTTTTAATACATTAAAAGGTTACGGTTTTATACACGAATTATTGAATGAACCTTCGCATTTGCATTTATTCCAAGATTTGCATTTTAGCAATTAACCGGCTAGTATAACTTTCTAGCTAATAGTTTAAATTGATTCAGTGGGATTATTCCACGTGAATTTGGATACTGCCACTGCAAAGTCACGCCGAGTAAAGACGACAGTTTTGAAGGACAACTAACATAATGAAGACGAAATAGAAGACTTACCACAGTCACCGCCGTTGCTAAACACGAGCGTGTAAGATACTTCTACGTTAAGGCCAAGATCCTGATCATATGCATGAATGACAGCCGGAAGAACATTTAGAGTTTGGCTTCCACTACCAAACTATGAATCGAGAGAGGAATAAAAAAGAAAGAGTCAAAATTAACTGAGACATTAAAAAAAAATGTTTTGATTTACTCGAAAGTATTACTCGTTATATAGGGTTACCATATCATTACAATTAGAATAGAGACATTCCACTAACAAAAAGTTGCATAGTACACTACACAATTTCTGCAGCTTTTTCAGATGTCAATACTGTGGGAGAATCTAACAAATACTGTAGAATAACTGCAGAAATTCTGCAATTTTCTTTGGAACTTTTTTACGGTCATGAAAAATTTCAACGATTACAAATGGCATCACTTTGGTAAGAAAGTGTAGAAAATGCAGAAATACTGTAAAAAAAATAAATAAATAAATAAAAACCCCTCAGGAAAATACCTATGCATTTTGTGCACAAATTATGCAGGCATTTTTTATAAACATCTAGAAATGTAGACATCAAAGACAGTTTTTTTCTGGTTTAACTGCAAATAAACTGCTGGGAAATTGAAATGTTCTGCAGCAGGTAGATTATTTTGTATGGGGACGAATGGTAACCCTATTTTATGGACTGCAGCGAGATATTTAAATTCTTACTTCAGTAACAGCTGAAGAATAAAACACGTAATCAAACTTTGGGTCCAAATTATCCGTATCTTTAATGGTGATAGTCAACTGAGCCGTCGTGCTTTGAACAGGGCTTCCTTTATCCTATTTCCACAAAATCATAAAATGACATTGAAAACAAATTACGAGCAAAAAAAAATTTTATTTCAAAATCAATTGACAATTTGAACAAAATTTAGCCTACCGTAGCAACGACAGTTAGAGCGTACTGGTGATCGACAACGTCGTAATCCAAAACTTTTTCCACGAACAGACTCATGCGATAACCTCCCGAATCCATTGCAACAGTTTTCACGCTAAATGACCCGCCATAGGTATCCTGAGACAATATAATACGTGCATTTCACTTCATGCAAAGGTATTACGTGAATGCAAGAATTGACGACTTTTAAATGGCTTACCTGTAAGCTAAACTCGATCTGCGATGCGCCATCGCCCGGCGTGTCGGCATCGCTGGCCGTCACGTTGATGTTATTTACGGAGAGGACGTCAAGTCCGGTAGGAAATGTCTGCAAATAATACAATTATATGGAAAAAAGTTTAGCAAACCATAGCGGTTCGATTTCATTAAATGATGGTTTACAATTGCTAGAAGGATGATTTACCTCTGGAAGATTGCTCACTGTGTAGTCCGTTTGTGAGAAAATTGGTTCATTATCATTGACCGTTGTAAACGTTACAGTGAAGAAGTTTTGTGTTGCTTGCAACCCTCCCGTCAGGGAAAGCCAGAGATTTGAAGAAGGAGGCGCATTCTATAAACACGCAAATATTGTTACAATCTTAACATCAACCGTACACTCCATATGATAAATAGACAGAAAGGATTACCGGACTGCTGCTGCAGACCAGATTTCCCTGCGTGTATAATACCTGTGAATTTAAGAATAATATTAATTACAGCATTGATTTCTTTTTCCATTTATAGCTTATTATCCATGTCACATAATAACATTTACGTTGAAACATTAAGTCGTATCTTTGCATTTGGGTTCATTGGCACATTTGCATGGGCATAAAACAACTGATTTTGTTTAAATTTATTTGAAATCATTGAATCTGTCCTCTGGTCCACTTCAATAGATCATATTTCCTATCAAAATTGGGCATTGTCCCATTCATTAGCATAACTTGAGGGATGTGGGGTGAGGGGGGGGGAAGCAAACTTTCAAACAATATTGTTTCATTAAGAAAACTTTACATAGGATATTAAATTTATTTTTCAAAAAAAAAAAAAAGTGGTGGCAATTCAATAAGGAAATGTTTTCCCATAGGAGGTTTCGAGAAATCAGCCAATGAAGACAGATTGATTAGACCAAGTCGACTAATTCTTCCCATTGACATTATTCCCACATTTCAGGACGATAGCACTGATATCTAATTTACTGAATTAGACGATTTCACTTTATAGAAGCGTTCGATCGCCACCAGGACAGACTGAGATAGTTCTCTCAACAGTACGAACAGCACTTGCTAAGCAGAGCAACCGACTCACTTCATCGGCCAATTCGTCGACCGAATTCGTTAACACGATGGTGACTTTAGTGTTTCCATCTCCGCTATCCGCCGACTGAAGAGACATGTACTGCGTGATGTCGACGCCGGATCCACTTTTAACCAGGCTGATAGTGGCAACCCCGGTTACGGAAAAGTCGCACACCGTCTTTCCTATATCAAATTTACGCGAGGAAAAAACAATTTAACTTATTCGTTTAAGTAAATTCCATTTAAAATGTGTTTCTACGCCAACAAAAAGGATTCAATATTGTAAAATCTAAGGCGTCGTATCCAATAACGCTATTCTCTTAACATTTATTTTTATTTTAATCATATAGTTCCTTTTCTCTGGACCAAACAAAATGAATTTCAGTTAATTCATTTTTTAAATCAAGACTCTTTTTTGCAGTAAATAACAACTACGAATGCACTTGAATAGACATGAATTTTCTTACTCACCCGTTGCCGTCAGTTCTGGAAGCATACATTGCACGTCGCCATCATTAGGTACCGTTGACCCCTGTCCAGCAACGAATACGCACTCTTCCAAATGAATAAAACAAATATGTAAATAATCAAAGCTAATTGAATAGATCAGCATAGAAGAGATTAATGTCTCAAATGTTTGGCTGGGGTTTTTTTTAAAGAAAAATAACCACCTTTTTACTTTTTCCTTGCTAAATCTACATCTAACTGATACGGTTTTATAATTTTTTTTATTGTAAATAAATATAATCGTATTTACCATCAGCAGATACTGATGCGATCGAAGCAATCAGCAGCAGAGGCAGAGCCACAAAAAGTCGAAAATTCTTCAAAAACCTCGTTATCATTTTGAATTGGCCAGCAATAAATACGAGGAAATCTGAAATTAATTAAAAAGAATTGATTTTATCATTAAACAGATCTATTCACTTTTTCATATACAATTGCCTAGAATCTGCATCCTGACAATCTGTATGATGTTGCAGTATTTTTTTACAAGGAAAATCTCACCTTGCCTCAACTTATTTTCAAAATGACAACAGCAAAATTATGAAAATTATTGAAATTGAAATGTTAATGGCACTTGCCATTCAATTAATATTTATTTGGAAACAGCGTAATTTGCTAAAAGGTGAGTTTCGTAAAAAAGTAGCCATTTCTGCAGATATTAGTGGCGCCACCAACAAAATAATTCAAGTTTCAATACCATGCAATTTTAGTGCTCTTGCCTTTATCACTGTTTGGCAAGAACGAATAAATTCAATTCAAATTCAATTCATTTTACAGTAGAATGATTGGACAAATAAAAAAAGGGTAAAACTACAGAATTTCGGGGAGTTTTTCCGATGTTTTAAAGGGCAGAAAATGTGTTATATTATGGAACACATATTGGCAGAAAAACTGAAGTTATTTATGCAGATTTTTTGCAGTATTTTGCAATTTGAGATCCACAATTTGGGTCTAAAGAAATGACCCTAGAATTATTGATCACTTTAGCATAACTCCTTAGCACTGCAAGAATTTCTGAACATCTTAGGGGCTCCGTACCTTAATTAATTCCAATAAAAAAAATATCACTTTTATAGAAATTGATGGCAATGTGATGGTTATCTGTTAACAAATGTCACACTTAAAATTGCTTTTCACCTAACATAGGCCTATCCTAAAACTATTTCCTATGTTAAAGGTTAATTTTAGTGAGTAATTCAAGGTATGAAATCATATCGAAGATTAGATTGTTATAATCTGAAATATTGGGAATCACAGAACACGACCCTATCAATTAATTGCATTAAATATTGTTATTAGTCAGCATCATAGAAATAGAAAGATATATATTATCCGTCAGCATTAAGGAATTTTCAATATTAAAAAAAAAATTATATAGGCCTACATGTATTGAAATTAAATTTTGATATACATTCGAGTTTTAACACTGGTCAAGCTATAAAATTAGCTACCATGTGCATTAAAATATACATATATATGCACTACAAAAATTTTTTTTGTAAGCTTTTCCTGGATTTAATAAAATCCAAGTTCTTCACATTCTGTCTATCGCGACCTCATGGGAAAAATTTGATTTTTGCACGTAACAAATATTGCGATAAATTAAATATTTTAAATAAAATAAGTAACTAACGGTCTATTCTAAACACAGTTACAGGGTCAACTGATCCAACGGAAGTCCGATGGTCTTATTCACACACTTCACACAGTCATACTTTGCAGTACACACTTCACACTACAAGTATAAGCTGTGAAGTGAGAAAAATGAATGAGCTCTATTGCCAGACATTTTGAGAAAATAGAGAAAATGTAGTAAAAGTTAAATTTTTATGTCGGTTCATAAGAAGAAATCAAACAAATTGAAAGTGCAGATAGTCTACTTTAGAAAATACTAAATAAATGATGAGCCACCGTAAAATTGTTAAATTTTTAAGCATTTTGCCAACTAAATAATATCAAAATTTAAATTGTTTTTATGTAGGCCTATTGCAAAATCTTACATGCTCAATGAATGTATTTACTGGTATGTCAAGTTTAAATTGGTTTGATTATCTAAATGAATAGGCCTAGTTAGTTTTAATTCCAAATCACATAAATGTTGTAAGCCCAAATTTTCTTTACTTATTTGTAAATTAGACTTGTTTGACAAATTTGGTACAAAACATAAAAAGCGCGAAAATTCATGTATTTTTATGTAATAGTTCATGGAAACAACTCAAACAAACAATACAATACTTTATCCAATACAAGCCACCGTAAATTTCCGTATACAGGTACATTAATTTTCTTCTTTTTTACAAGAAAATTTCGAAATTCTCTAATATTCATTAAAAGTATATCAAAGTATATGCAAAATATTAAACAAATAAATATGAAATTTACACGTATACGGTGGTTCACAGAGCGTCCCCGTGAACCATACCAAAAAATTAGATTTTCTATCAAATAATTTTTTCGTACGAAATTTCACAAACTCCATTAAATCAGTTTGCAAAAACAATCATTTCTTATACTTATTATAACATCGTATAGTTAACATTGTGACTTACGTTATTCCTCTTTTATAATCCTATTTCAATTTAATCCAATATTCAAAAAAATGCGAGCAAAAATGAAAAGCGCTTCAAAAGCACCGGCAATTTAACTACTTAAATGCAATCCAAATGAATCGCATTTTATGTGTAAAAGAAATTAATAAAAAAAAAAGTTATCAACATAAAAATTGCTAACCAATGTCGTGGTAGAAGCCGTTCAACATTTTATCAAATTTTATCGTAACATATGAAAAAAAATCAAGATAGATAACAGATTATTTATAAATATTCTAGAGAAGTCCATACATCCAATCATACACATTTACCAGGGAATGTGTCACGGAAATCACGAGTGGATCGTACTTTGTGAGCGACCCCCTTGCCTTCACGTTATTAAGTATGACTTCACCTGTTAACTATGTTGTCAAACTGACAATATTACACAGGGATAATCATAAAATCATTTATCATCAATCTAATCTTTTTTAAAACTAACATTCATTTTTCACTTATCTTGTATTTGTATTACAGAATCTTTTTTCTATAATAAATAAATAATAAATACTTGAAACCCAGTGAATGGATTCTTTGAAAATCAATCCATTTATTGATTTATTTTCCAACTAATGTTAATATTTTGCCTACCGGTAATAGTTTTCAAATGCCATAATATAATTAGTATTAACCATTGTATGACACTGTATGATGAAAATGAGCCCTACGTTAACGTTATCCGATGCATTTTTATCAAATTGAATTATATCATACTACTATATGGAATATTGTTTCATTACTTTCTAGATTGGGTTAGCCCTTGTTTCTGAGATGGGGGATTGGTCAGTTGAGTTCATGACAAGTGCTTGTTTGGTAAGCATTAGACCAAACTAAGAAATAAAATAATAAATATTGAAATTAAAAGTTACTATTAGTTAGGAGTAACAATTTTCTGAAATTGTCAATGAAGGCGATTCTGGAGGTCAAAATTTCTGTCATGAAATTATAGTCTTTAAAAAGTAATCCTGAAACTTCCCCAACCTCACAATTCCTGTATTCCTTTCACATAAAATAGTAAAAATACACTCGCAAATTTATGTAAATATTGTGAATTTTTTTAAAACAAGGAGCTTGTAGTGAGTCGTGACATCATAACACGTCAACAAGTAGACCTATTAATGTCACACAAGCTAATATTAAAGTGGATATGCTTAGTAGCCTAGCAAGGACTTTGAAAGTAGGGGGAAATGTTTCAGTGGGCAGTTTACCGCCCCACATTCTCCCCCCCCCCCCCCAAAAAAAACATTTTTTTTCCTAGAAAGCATCAAAAAGATTGAAATATTTTAAAGCTGCACTGTCCTCAAGAAATTTTGTTCCAAATTGGGGCTGCAAGCACGTGCCAATTACATTTGGTTTGCT
>JAQIXP010002912.1:0-14050 GCA_034700285.1 Proteroiulus fuscus
TTGTCCTTCATTAAAAATCAAACCCCGTCAATTTATGTTTAGCCATTATTGATTAATTTGTACTTTTATTTAACATGCGGAGATTCCCATAGGAGCATGCATGCTCTAAAAAGTATGGACAGCCTCCTTAAATTCAGCATTGTGCGTATAGTCAGCATACACTTTTAGATAATTTCTTTGAAACTTTTTTGAATTTTATCAAGCACTGGAGACAATATTATATATCGTGCATGTCACAAAAGTATGCTGTATGCTGGATACAAGAACCTGCACAAAATAACAATTTAGATTCTATCTAAAAATAGGACTGTTGTTGAGTTCTGGGCCTGAATCTAGAAGTAATCCCATTACACCCACCTAATAAATGTCTGTGCTTCGTGCATAATTGTCAAATTAGGAAGATTCATTGAAGCAATTGTAAAAATCACGTGAGGTTGGCTTCAATAACCCTTATAACGACCAAATTGAATTCCTTGCCGCAAGCATTTCACATGGACACTGGCTTTATTTACAGAATTTATTCTGCCACTTATCAACAGTCTATCCATGATTGGATGACAATACGGGCTTGTTAGGAAAGGATATTGGATTTATAATCTATTTTTCCATGATCATGGTCACCAAACATGCCAACAATTTTCACTGGTTACTCTAAATACAAAGGTACACGCATCTTATAGAAAACTTAATTGATTATTCATGTATACTGCAACCAACAGCATGGCTTGTTGGTCGTATATGAACGTATCTGGCTATAAAAGTTTGTACATGACATAAATGTAAGCATATTAAAATTCTATACGTTATTACTAACAATGCAGAACATCATTAATGATTCTTAGGAAATGGCTTTAATTAACTTACAAGCAATTTAAATTGGTATTTCATGTCAATTTAGGCTCTATTTATATTTTGTGGTCAACAAAATAATTACTTTACGTGAACAAATGACAGTCTCCATTCTTAATATTTAGAGAAAAAAAACTAATTCATTTTCAGTACAACAAAATATGAACATAAAAGTTATAAAATGTATAATGGTTCATGGATTTTGAATTGGCTGTAACCTTAAACTGGAACCAGTGGCAGAGCTACTATAGGGCCAGGGCCCAGGGGGGCTGTTGCCCCCCTCTCCCCGGCCCCTACGAATTGTGTCGGGGGCCCCCTTTTTGGGTTGAGTTTTCAACGGATGTAACCATTTGTTTAGCTCTTTCCTTTCTAAGGTGGCAATGGGCAATCATATTTTAAATATCAAGCAGGGTAATGGAGGGTGTAGGCTCCCCTCCCCTCCCAAAATTGTTAAACTTATCCTAGATATTATGGAAAAATAGGCACTTTTGGGGATTTCTAACCCATTATTGAGTGTTTTTGAGAAGTAAAATTTGCTTGCGGCACCATTTTGAGTATGCACAACGACCTTCTAGTTTTTGGCCAAGAATTTTGCCACATTTTTTTTTTTGGTTTGCTACCCCCCCCCCCCCCCATCCCACTTTAAAAATAATAGATATATGGGCGCAGCTCTGATATCAAGCCAAAATAGGCTGCTCATGGCCATATTCTGAATTTTTTTGTCCAGGGCCTTTTTGCCCCCCTTGTCTAAAAATCCTAGCTGCGCCACTGTCTGGAATTCTGGCTTTTCCGTGGATTTCCATAATCACTGTCAACATTTTTGAAGAGCCGTATAATAAGGACCAATCCAAAAAACACTTACTATACATGCATTGAATCATGCACTGTTGATAAACTCATAAAAGCAGCATGCATTGAAATGCAAAAGTTTGTCATTTAAATGACTTTTTTTAGCTTCAAAACTCAAAAAATATTCGATGACAATCGAACTCATCATATACGTGCATTCAACCAAAAATAACTTAAAAGTTTACTCGGACAAAAATTCTATATGAATTTCCCAAACTTAAGAAATGCATTAAATCAACCCAATGTCTAGTTTGCGTAGATTTCTGGTTGCCTTATTTTATTATTTAAATTCCATTGAAAGAGAAAAATGTTATTCAACATGCAAGCTTTATATACCATGCAAGCGTGCAAATAATTGTCAAATAAACCAAATATAAACTGAGCATTGAATAGAAATGCCAGTGCCATTTCTTTTTCTAGTTTTGATCGTTTGAAAAGGAAGGACCAGTTTTAGATCTTTTTACTTCTTTTGCGAAATAAAAAACATGAGTTTGCTGAATCAGACTGACCATCGGAAATCAATACAGACATTCAAAAAGACGGACAGCTGCTGGACTTTCCTGTGCGAATAGAGAATAGCAAATTCCACGGAATTCATATAGATTCACAATGTACAAACTCAAGCTCTTCATACAGATTCCGATGTCTAAGTTGTTGACCTATAACAGTCTGGTACGTATACCACTTTGTGATATATAGGTCCAGTTGCCACTAACGCATAAGGTTTTCGTTTTTATTCAATAAATATTCGTGGATTTCCTTGCTCTGGGCTAAAAAACCACTTCCAATGATAAAAAGCATTTCTCCGCTCGATAATATATATATATATATATATATATATACTAGGCTTACATTTCTATATTAGGACCAAAGTGACCTTATTTATTGAAAATACCAACAATGCCATTCCAAACTTTTACTTTATATATAAGAAACTAGATTGGATTAATGTAAATTCAATGTTTTCAGATTGCTTTTACATAAACTATGTGATTTATCATTTCAAATATAGAAGACAGCGATGCCACTGGGTAATAGGGTGTAATTCGATCAGTTTCAATATGTTTCTGTCAAAGAAAGCAGATTGAAATGTGGCTGCAGTTATAGTAAACCCAAAACTGGGAAAAAAATCTCAAAAGAAATATATATAGGGTTGCAAACATACACACAACATACATATACATGGTGAAATATTGGACTGAAATATCAATTTATCGGATACGTATACTTTCAAATCAAAATCGAAACCGAAAAAATTCCAGAACAAAACATAATTTTCACAATTTCGTATAAAAGGTACGAAACATTAATAACCCTTATTTGTAAACACTGCATTATTTATTATTGGTAGGTGCATGCCTTTCCAGACAGACAATTGAATAGCAATCATGACAGAAAGCAAGAAAGGACCATTTATAAATGTCAATAATGTGCAGGAAATAAGGATATCTCATTGGCTTAGTTCCAGGTCAAAGATCCTTATTACTTGTCTTCAGTCTCCCCCCCTCCCCCCTTACTCACAACTTATTGTTTTCTTACAAGAAACGCAAGGGTAGAATAACAGAAAGTAATTCCATGTAATTTTTCAATTCTATAAAATTCAATAATTTATGAAAATATAAAAGTTTTAAACAATGCATGAAATAATACGTTTCACCAATTTTGGGGTCGTTCACATATCGATGACTTAATTCACAAATAGCGAATGAGCCATGTTATCACATTGGATACTCTCTACTTCTGAATTAAGCTATCGATATAAGGTATACGTAACACAAACGGGGTAAAAGGATAGTATAGTACTGTTATACAGCTGCTCCTAATTGTGTACCAATTTTAGTGATTCAGAAATAAAATGAAATATATTAATTCTAATAAAATATTGGTTTTTTTTTCTATGAGATTTATAGAAATGGAGGTATAAGTAGTTTTAAATAATATATGAGGGAAGGGGGTACCAAATTTGTTATGAAGGGTTACAAATAGAGAGGGGGTAGTGGAAGATTAACCCCCAAACATTTTGAAATATTGTGGTTTGATGATATATTGACACTTGCAATCTACTGAAACTGTCGACAATTTATTCGCCAACAATAAAAATTATAGTATCACAAGTTATATACGAGCGTATTTAAAACTTGCATTACATTGATTTTCCTTTCGTATTTGTTAGTGCATCAACATTGATCCCGAAAGTGTTAGCATTTATTTCAACTAGGCGGCACTAGAGGCTTTATATACTATCTGCAAGAACGTACACAATGCCATAAAAATAATAGGCTAGGAATATTTTTAATTATGAAATTTATTCATTAAAATTTCCATTAAGCATCCGAAAATTTTGTCTTTGTATATATGTTAATTAATGTAACTGCATGGATATAGAGTTTATCTGGGAAAAGCATTCCACAAGCTCAACAATATATGCCAAATCACATTAAGGCATTAAAATTCAGCCTATAAAAAATTCACAAATTAATTGTATTATAACTTTATTTATTAAAGGTGAGCTTGAAATGATTAAAGCTAGTATGATCAACAGAAACAATGTCGAATTTTTGCAACAAAACATTAGAAAATACAACTTGAAAAAATGTAATGCCCTTATAGTGATTATACCCAAAGTGCAGACTTTTGCTGGTTAACATTATAGTCAAATCAAAAGTGTATAACGGGTTAATGCACTGATGATTTATTAGGAAGTCTTGACCATATTGAGTTAGGACACTAAAGTCCAATAGGAACGGCAATTAATGGTTGTAAATGGTATTACATCGTGAGGAGGTAAAGAAATGGTAATGGCGATAATTGACACTTTAATTTAGTCAGAGAAAATTTCCCTCCCTTGCCTTTTTATTTAAATTGCCCACCCCCTCACCCATCCTTTAGCAAAATTCTGCATCCGCCCCTGATACCCATGCAAAAAAGCTTCTGCCCATGCATTAACACTTGAATATCACGTTCAGCATACCTTTTTTTTCTACAACATTTTGCCAGCATTCCAGACGAATTGAATCCAGCAATTTTAATGCCTGAATAAAAATTCTGGAGGAAACTTTTTAACTGTTTGAGTACCCTAGTAAATTAAAATTATTCTATTTATGCATATAGAAAGCGCCATTTTTGCATTCAGGGTTTGCAGATAACGTAACGATATACATGTATATATGTAATGCCAATTTGAAAGTCTGTCATTTTTTACTGACTTTTGTTCTAGCTTTGCATTGATTTAATGGAGACCTAGCTATAGTTTTAGTATTAGCCCATGTTCCACATTCCCATTTGATAAATGACTTTTAATTCATCCCAAAGATCTCTTAAAAAAGTAAAATTATCTTTCTAGCTAATGAATTTTATTGAGTTTTTTTTTTATATACAGATATTAGTGACAATCAATCAATATATAGTGACCAACACTGATATCAGGGATACTGTAATCCAGAAACCCAAGATTAGTGATTTCAGGGCAGTACTGCATGCTGTTATCAACAGAGTATAGTCACTATAAACTCCATAAGCTTAAAAATATATATGTCAATTAGTGGTATCATTATACAAATCCCAGTTCTACAGATAAATACTGACATCACTAGGCTATAGATTAGTGACGCTATCCCAAATCATTTCAGGTCACTAATCGTCAGTATACATCACTACAAAATTTGTAGTGATGTAGGCCTATATACTGATCGTTTTACCAGGGCTCTTACCCCTGAAGCTACCATCAAGCTCAAGCATCATCGTTATGACAACCCCCCTCCCCTTAACCCCTTTCAAAAGATGATGGCATAACTACCACATCACCCTACCATGCAAAAATGAATAAAAAAATTTCCAAGCAGGTAGGCCTGCAACTTTCATTGGTTAAAACATAAGCGTGTTCGACTTCCTTTAACGTGTCCACTATCATCAGGAACTTAAGGTCAAGAAGTGAACCTCAAGAGAGCAATGATGAAGTTAAGACCCCTCAGGAAATCAGTCTAACCACCCACATCATTGTGGACTCTCGGGTCTCTAAAGAGCTAGTGTTCTGCAGAGAAAGGGTTGATGGAAGTTAATGGGAATGGGTTGGGAATCAAGAATATAAGGGACTTATAGGTGGTCGTCATTGCAAATCCGCCTATATATGCGCCATTAGGCGATCGATCTCCGTAGAGACCATTAAACGTGGAAAATTACTTAGGCTTTAATTACACCGCTTATGGCCACAGCGTTCTTGTAACAACCCATAAATTTACTCTTTTGGATCTCTGAAAAGAGCTGAGAAATAATAAGTAGGCGCCCACTTACATCCCCCCCTCCCCCAGACCCCTTTTATACTATTATTGATGAATTAAAAGAGGATGGAAGTGTAGAGCACTACCCTCTTCAACTGCTTTCCTATAATCATTGACTTTTGATTGTTCAAAATTTTAGATATGCACTTGAACGTCAACATCTTATCGCCACTTATGATTTACGATCCCTTCGAAATGCTGAAGTTAGGGCAGCAATATGGCCGTACATATTCCGGTATATATGATCAAAGTTCATGACACGGCATAAAACTGCAACAAGGAAATATTCAAATAATAAACCATGTAACATTGTTCCTAGTTATATAGGGAATATTTAATTCATTTCTATAAATCTTTAACCTTATAGGAACATTTAAAATAAAATGTATTTGGGGGGCTGCATGGGGGGAACACTTGATTCATACTTAGTGTAAAGGGACGCTAGCCCTCTCTGTCCTCCCCCCCACTCCACCGGCAGGGACGACATTTGGGGGCAGGGGAGCATATGCTCCCCCTAACTTTCTGACATATATTAAATAAACTGGCAAAATAGGCACTTTTGGTGAATTTTAGCCCATTTTTGAGTATTTTTGTGTCAATTTTATAGTTATTAAGAACAAAAACTTTCAAATTTTCGCCTGCGGCTAAAAATGTTGAACATATTTTTGGGTTCCAAAAATACCCCCCATACAATATGCATTTGTACGATTTATCTTACCAGGTTTTATCCATACTGTCATCAGTGCCACCATGATCCCTCTCCTCCCCCCCCCCCATCTCAAGTGATGACTTAATATATGGACGACCCCTAACTAGTTTCTCGTACAAACTAAATTTGAATTTTTGTATATATTTGCAGATTCCCTGCATGGTTCATCATCATTTTTAATCAGCAGTTATACTACAATGAGATCCCTGATTATTTATTAATGTTAAGCCCAAGGTAGTAAATTTAAAGGTTAAATAGTTCAAAATTAATCAGAATTTAAAACGACTTGAGCAGTCAGGAAAGGCTTAAGGCGAGTAAAATCGATACAAAATAGATTAAGGGTCATCTCAAGATAACATTTCCAAAAAGTATGCCATACAGCTGCTATTTCAAAGATCATAAACTGATATTGAATGGCCTAACGATATTTTATGAGCACTCGATATATCCTTAATGGTGTTATCACAAGAGTTGGTGATATCGCCACTTGGATACTTAATTGCCCTTTGAACTCTTCTAGTTTTCCTTACCTAAAACTGTTCCATGCAGTTGAATTGCTAAAAGCAGTCAATGAGTTGAACGATAAAGTCTGACTAAAGCCAAAAGTTGATCAACTTTAAACTTATATCAAAAGTAATGCTGCATGCTTATCAGGAGCGGATATAGGATTTTGCTAAGGGAAGGGGGGGGGGAGAGAAGGGGGGAGGGGGCAATCACATGTTACAGCTTGGGGGAGGGCAATTTTCTCTGGATACCGGGCGGCCATTTTCGCTGACTAAGGGAAGGGCAATTGCCCCCTTTGTAATCCCTTCCCCCTGTATCTGCCCTTGATGCTTATAAAGTCTATAGGCCTACATGTACTGAAGGGTTTTATGTAAAATGGGATAATTTCTTGGATATAAGTTTGAAAACTTTGCAGTTTTAGATAAGATCTGTATATTAATGTAAAGAGATAGGATTACCATTGAGGAAATATGCAAATTTTACCAGATGTGTAAATATAATAAGTGTAAATATCCAAATGTTACCATAAGTGTAAATATGCAAATTTTACCTAAGTGTAAATATGCAAATTTTACATAAGTGTAAATATGCAAATTTTATGTAAATGTAAATATGCAAAAGGATTTTTTCTTTAACTTTGCATTCAGATGCCCATTATAATTGCATTACTTGCCTGTTCAACAAACGGCAACTGTTTTTGGGCTTAATTATAATTGTCGTGTACGTTTTCTTGCTTCTTTTTATGCAACCACGTGTTCTTTCTATATTTTCTTATTGTTCAAGTTCTTTTATACAATAGCATTAAGCGTTAAGACAATGCCATGTTTCTAAATACTTGGTTTTCCTCCATTGTATGTAGTCTATAGTATAGGAGATAGTTTGCAAAAAAAATATTAGCTCTAATTAGTTTTGTATATTTAATCTTAAATATAAACACTCGTTTTTTGTTGCTCATCTTCTTCCTTTAGCTTTTTGGGAACACTTACCCATGTTTGCTAAATTTGCTTAAGATAAATTGGGAGAAAAAAAAGAAGCATCAGGTGTACAGAAAAAGCCAGGAATACAATACTATCATTATAAAGCTGGGAGTATTGAAAGGAAGCCTAATGTAACAACAATAATGACAGATACACTTTCCAGTTCGCGTGATTGATTTTAGTTCACAAGATTTAATGGAACGTGTAGTAAAGTACTTCAATTTAAACTCATTCTACCCTGAAATAATCAATACTTTGCAAAGATGCATGCATATATACGCTATAAGGGTTCCTTTTATATTGCACACAGCTCAAACTTGAATTTTATCCATAAAATCCATAAAGAAAATAAGAATAAAAAATCATCCAAATGGATATTCTATATAGTTTCTCCTTATAAAAATATGATCTAAAATACACTGATAGAATCAAATATGGAATATATTAATTCTATTGATTTTCTATGTTATAGTCTTACACTTGGTTACACGATACAATATATGCATATATATACAGGTCTACGAGAAAACAATACCATCTTTTATGATACCCAAGATGGCTAAAAAAAGTATTTTTAAAATATAGCAACATTTTAAAAGGATGCATACATCACTTTGCTTGGAGAAAATCATATAAAGCATACAATAGCATTCTTAGCGTGAGAACATTTATAAATTTTGACACTAATTTTGAGAATGTGAGCAGATGAATCAATTATATATGACATTGCAGGAAAAAAAATATAGGCTTACTTGTAATTTCAAAACAAAATCTCACATATATTGAGTGAATCCTACAGATTCAAGGTTAAACAATAATAACTAATTATGGTAATGCAATGAGATCTATATCCAAACTACTATATGCTTTTACTATATCAAACAGTAAAAAGGTGCCAATTTATAACATTAACAGAAGGCAAAAAAAACCAAAAACCAGCTAAACTCTGAAGGCTACATTCAGTATATACGCATGTGCAATGTTTGCGAAACCAAGATCGAACGAAGCAGCCTGAAGAAAGTCGTTAAGGAAACGAAAGTGGATGAGACGACAGAAAGTATCAACAAAGGTCAATGAGGTACCAGAGAGAAAAAAAAGAATGAAAATAGCATGGTTTTAAGTGCCAAACGGATTTCGTGGAAAAACATATAAGATCAAGCAATACATTCTAGGAAGAAAGTATAAACCATTTTCATTTTGTATTAAATATACAGCATATAAATAATTTCTAAATGCGTTGACGAATTGCAGATAAAAATATCTAAATTACTCAATATAAATACCAAATTAAATGTTATTCTGTCTGTATTTGCTAAATACATTGCAGTTTAAACAAAGTACTATCATGAGCTTTCTAGCATACAGTTTCCTTCAGTGTCACAATTCATAAGTCAAATCAACTGCTTAATTTTAGTTTTCAGAAAATCATTAAAGTATAGTTTAAAATTTGCAGCTCTAGTTATTGATCAAATATTGAATTAAAATAAAAAAAATATTTAAAAAAAACCAGCTGATCAGAAAATTTAAAACACAATGAACTATACATTTCAATTTTAAATAATTACTTTAGTTTCAAAATTAACCTTCCAATGCTAAACAATGCATGTACATCAATTTACGTTGCAGACCAACAATCAGGAAATTAGATAAATTTAAAGTATCCATGCATGTAAGCTACCCTTGTTTGCCCTAACTTCATTCAAATTCGCCCTAATTAAACGAATAGTCAAGTGGCACTTCATATGAGGATATCATTTTCTTGGGGAAACATTGTCCCTATGAGCTCAAACCTGAGTATTCTTCCGCATAAAATAATCATGTTGATTAAAATCCAAATGACAATGACACCACTTAGACCAAGTGCCATTGATTGCAATTAATGCTGTATCTTAATGGCAGTGTATGCTTCATTAATTTATGAAAATGCCATGTGGGAAAATGCAGTGAAAGGAATCTGTACGTGAACTTATTCTACATTAACATTTTGGCTACGATGAAATAAATAATGCAAATCTCTCATCAAAAAGCTGTATCTTACGAGATCTTTAATTGGCAGCATACAATATCAAATCCCAAAACTTCACAAGGGTACTTAGGCCTACTGTATTTATGTTGCTTCAAACAGCAGCATTTCCTCTTAAAAAATACATTGTGAAGTGCTCATGCTGTTTTCCTGACATGTTCAGTTTGCTTTCTCTGTGCCCCAATATTGTCGACATTGCCAAATATAGTGTAGCCTCCATTATACACTTGAGAAACAATATTGCTTGCACTTTGATCTGAATTCGTTTAACCAATATTCAGCCTTAGAAATACGTGTACCAAAATTGATATAATGTAAATGCATAGAGGCTTTTAGATCGTTTGGAATTTTGGAACCTTTTCTGAATTACAAAATATCATGATTGCAATAACAACCATTTAACATTATTAAGCTTGTTTAATTGCTTGCAGCCATAATATTTGGTTTAATATTATTCATGATAATGTACCCTGCTGAAATTCACAATTTAAAGTATGGCTTAATTTGTATGACCGTTTCTCAGGAAATGCTATGAATATTTCATGACTTTTACAGATTACTCATTAACGAAAAACCATTTCAATCCCAGATGCTGCAACATGCATCGGCTTAAAAACTGTAAATGTCAATCTCGGATGGTAGCACCTAAGAACACTCAAAGTTCATTAATAAGGTCGGTTCTCTTCCCTGAACAGAATACAAAGAGACAAAAGCGCTTTTCACTTCCAAATTAAATAGCATTTATTATGCATTTGATGGGCTCCTTCTATGTCCATAGGCAAAATCAACACAAACTAAGCCCCTTAAAAATTATCAAACTCATACTGACCAGCTTTGGCCAAATCAATCATATCGATAATAATTAAGTAGGCCTACAACTAATTAATGTCAACTAGATAAGGCTGTCCTCAGCCAACATGAATACCACCAGGCAGGATCAAGTAACTCATTAGCAGATCATTACCCAACTTAAGGCATCAGTAACATGCAAGACCAGGCTGAAGTTCTCAGTCTCAAAAACTAAAAATGGCCAATTCAAAATGGCGCTGTCATGTGATACAAGAAAGAATTCAACATGCAGATCTGAATACTTTCTTGGTCACATGACTAAAGCAATTTGCATAAACAAAATTTAATTGGTCAACTTGTATAAATTAATAAATTCTCTGGCAACTTGCCAGTTCCCTTATTTCAATTACCAACTATTTGGGAGGGAACCTTTACAAAACTATTCAATAATTCAATAGTTACAGCAACTCAATCATTGAAATTTATGATTTATGATAATTAATATTATATACTTTTCAGTTAACTGAGAAAAAGAATGTGTTTTCTTGACTTTTTATGATTTTATGATTCCGAAATTACTTTCCAAAGGATGCGCAGTTGATCAATATAGTTCAAATTTATAATATTTAACATTTTTCAAATAAAGTTTAAAGAAGTAGATGAACAAATTATAATGAAAATCTCTTCCACTGCACCTTCCTACTAAACGTTTTTATGAAACTAAGATCACTTGTAAAACTAAGCAATTTGTAACCATCCTATCATTTATAAAAAAAACCACAAATTAAATAAATTTAAAAATCTGGTAAAGTCACTCCGAGCAATAGTCGCCTTACAAACTAATTTATTAAATAACTCCTAACGTTGAAATTCGCTTGTAAATAGGATTGAATTGATTTTATCAATTCAGCTAATTTAAGATATCAAAAATGACTTTAATAATGTTGTAGCAAAGATTGTTTTTAATTTTAGAATTCAAAATCATAATTCTCAAAAACTTAAAACCAGTTGGCTTAACTTCATTTGTATTTTCTTATATTTAAATAAAGAGGAAAGTTGCAGGATCTATATTTTAATTATTTTTTAATCTAACTTAAATGAATGTTATTTTGACAAGTGCATGCTGCAGAAATTAATTTAATTTGTTCTCAATTTTAAAAATAATGAGTTTGTAATTATGAATAATAAGGGATCTAATCTTTAGGAAATATACAGGATGTTTTACTTTTCTGTCTTAATGTGATAATGCAGTAATTTCCCTGAATACATTAGACCTTCAAATAAATTATAACAACAAACAAGGTAGAAAAAAATTCAGAGAAATTAATTATTCAAATAAATCATGTGAGCTACAACTTCAGCACACATCTTTAGCCTAGGGTATCAGAAGGCCTTTGCAAATGTTCTACTTCCATACTGCATATAAATTAAATATTATCTGTGCACCACAAAAGATAATTTATGAAAAAAATTATTTCCTGACAATTACTGCCCTGAATTAATGGCGGCAAGGCTAGGAATATAAGCAACTACGAGTACATTTAGTAAATATAAGTATAAATCATAACCATGGTTGAGCTAAATACATATTTAAAAAAAAATCATTAACAATTAGAAATTAGAATTAGAAATAGTTAACAAATAGAAACATCAACTATAAATGGTAATATAAGGATATTATATATAGTGATCAGATTAAAAAAATATATCTGTTTTAAAGACAAGCCTAATTCTGTTTTTAAACATACATTGAACTAATGTTTTTTGTTGCATTTTGATAATATAATAAAAAAAATTGTTTAAAAAAGCTAAGTATAAATAATATCAATTTAAACCACCTGCTTGGAGCAATTCTAGAAAATAAAGGAGCTCAATATAAGATCACAGAAAAACATGTTTTAAAATGAAACAAAAATTTCAGTTTAATATTGCAAAACCATTAAAAAAAGGTATAATGGTTCTATAAAGTGAAATTTCATGTAACTTTCGTTTAGTGAATATTGAATATTCAGTAATAATATTTTTTAAGATTAGCAACACATGCAAGTAAGTATCAGAGAGATAGTTGCCAATATATGTGCATAAACTTTTATATACCTATATATATATATATATATATATATAAGAAATAAAATCACCATCTAAAAGATTGAATTTCGTTTTAGATTTATGAGCTTAACTTCATTTTGTTCAGCCCCATGGCTACGATTTACAAACGTTTGATTCAACAGCATGGATTTTTTGTGTCAATTTTCTTGTCCATGATAAAATGAGATAAATATCGTTCAATTTTATTCTATAAGAGTTAAATGGAAAGAACATAATATGGAAATGATCTAAAAGTAAGCAACAATGTCAAAATATATACAAAACTACTTCACCACATGTGTTTTCAATAGCAAAATCCATAGTATTTTATGCTAACGTATAAATAGACATTTTTTTTAAACATTCAACTTTGGTAAAATTTAAATTCATAAATAAGTTCCACTCCAATACATTGCCAAATGGTAAATGAATGGATAGATGTATATCTTGTGTAGTCTGAATTTGACCATAAGATAATTCAATTATAAAAGTGTTTCTGTGCCTTTGACATTCGTATAAAAAATACGATGATGGATAAAATAAACCCTTAAAATGCCTCATACATGAAAATGCTTTTTTGCAGTTTTTCAGGTCGAGGAATCTGGGTCGAACTCAACAAAAATAATCGATAACATTTGGAGACTGCTTCGATGAACTACAAAAGAAAATTGAATTTGGCAATTCCGTGAAATTCCAAACGTATATCTTGAATGAATGTGATTCACATGTAGGCCTAAGTCATTTTAAGTATATAAGTGACCTAACAGTATATAGGCCTAGTGAAAATTATTTATAAATTGCATATAATAATACTCTGGTATATCATTTTATGAGATACCCTAACACAACAAATACAAGTATAGGCCCAAATTTGAAAGAACTTCCTTAAACTAAAAAAAATAAATGTGAGTAGTATATAACTAGTCATTTCTACTGCAAAACTCCAAAACAGCGTCATTTCTACTGCAAAACTCCAAAACAGCGT
>JAQIXP010002913.1:0-14045 GCA_034700285.1 Proteroiulus fuscus
AAGTAGGAAGTGGGCTGGGTTGAGTCATATTTGTCAATGAGAGGATTGTTTGCCCGTGCATGGCGCTTGCTGCAAACAGACACACCTCCTCTAATGCCTTTTTCCAAGAATAAATGCATATCATAATCAGTCAACAATTGCAGTTCTGACTGTGTGTATTTCAAAGCTGCTGACCATGCATACATGGGCAAAGTAAAGTAATGGACAGGATCGAGATCAAAACATTTCATAGAAATTCTTCAAAAATTTTCAAAAATATCACACAGTAGAAAGCAATCACATCGTAAGTACAGATCATGATAGTCTCCCAGGGTTTTACAGTGAAAAGCATTCCACACTCTCCGTACATGAGTGTATTCATCATCTGATATGGATCTATCTGTAAGCTTACTGTCAAAATATTTCTTTTCAAGAATGCCTTTTTTGTCAAAACTACTGAAATCATTTAAGTATTCGTACGGAAAGTAGCCCTTTTGGCTCATCATTTGAACATTTTCATCGGTTTTAAAAAACCATTTTACTGTCTTGCATTCACTTTTGGGAAGGTTTTCTGCCAGTTTAGCAAGAGGTGAGGCCAAGAATTGATAAGAATCTAAAAACATGAGTTCGTCAACTGAAAAAGTGGTGTATTTCTCCATATTAATAGGAATAACCGTGATTCGATCAGGCTTGATTCTACTAAGAGCTTTGATAATGAAGTGTCCATCATAACTTGTCAAACAATGCGCAATACAGGGCATAGTGGGACGATCTTTCAATATTGCATTGCAACTTATGCAAGCAGCTCCCCTGTAATTTGGACCAGGTTGATGATGATCGTGATCCCTAACTTTAAATTGAGGCATGATAAATGGACACTTGCACATGTAGCAGCACTTGGCCCTCTCAAATTTTTGTTCATCTCTGTCAGTCATGTTTAATGGCTCCACTGTCATTGACCCCAGCAGCTCTTTGGCTTTAGTTTTCAATGCCAGCACTAATTCGTAGGCTGCATCCGGGGTACGCTTGCATTCATGCATCACAACATTACCACGATAATCCACGATCACATATGAATAAGAACAGGGTTCATGCTTTTCATATGGCATATTGTAAGATTTGCTGGGATCCGGTGAGGTGGTAGTTAGGGGTTTAAGCACACTTTCAAAATCGAAATATGCCACATAAGGACAGCGCATCGTTTTTTGATACTCTTCAAATTTTAATTTAGCATGCTGCCAATTGGGCAGTGTGATACGAGCTGCCTTATGATTTTCACACATGGTATCATGAGTTTTAAAAGCAGCTTCAGTTCTAAACCCCTGGCAACATCTTTTGCAAAAGTGAGATTTATTGATCCCATCTTTAGATAACAATCGATTTATATTGCGAATGAGGAAATAGTGATCATCGTGCAAAAAGAGATTGATTTCTTTTCTAGCAGTTGATTTGCTCAATTGAAGGGGAACTACATTATGTTGATTATAACCCATAACATTAATTTTTAAGTTATTGGCTTTTTCAAATTTTGGTATCATATCTAATTTAACGGGAAAGGTAAGCATGGCTGTATTAAGCTTGTTTTCTAATTTTTTATAGTGACTCACTCGGTATGCATGCTGCCTATACTGCACGGGATAGAGTGCAGCCAACACACTCCAAAGACAACATTTTTCATCCATAGACTTAATATTTAAAATTGCATTTCTTTTTGACAATGCTGAAGGTACTGTCCCCAAACACCCTCCCTTAAAAGGACGATATTTGCCTATTTTTAGTGATAAGCTCTGAATGCATTTAACCTTCCACCCTGACCCTCTACGTATAAAATCATCTATACTTTCTAAAATTTTATTAAAAGAATATTTTGCCTTTTTAGTGATATCTTTGGGTTTCATTATTAACTCCATCTTACCACAAAAGAAGGATTGAGTTGATTCCCAAACAAGATATCCCCCTTGTTCATCAAAGATAGTCTTTGGCTTTTCAAATTCTATGTCCAAACAAATTTGCATTTTCAGTCTTTGTTGCATCCTGGCAGTATTTAATATGTGTCACTTCACTGCTGATGTGGGGAAGAAAATCATTCATGTAAATGGAGGAGTCTATAATCTTGTCATTTTGGTTTTTATTAATGAGTTCCACCAATATATGTTTATAACCAAAATGTTCCACTTGAAAATGTGTAGTTGCTTAAAGAAAAATGATGCACGTTGTTAATATGCTGAAGCAGCTGGTCAGCATCTTCAAAATAAAGTTCACATTCTGCACAATCAAATTCTCTTGTAGCACCTTGTCCAAAAAAATGTAGTTCAAGAAAATGTTGAAGCTTGTCTTCCTCCGAAGAGAAAGTCAGATCACAGATGGCACACCTCATTGTTTGACTTTATTTTCTTGTAAACTTATTTGTAACTTCCAATAAAGATGCATAGATAAGCAGGTACCATAGTTGTTTACATTAACTATCTCATACTCATCTAATAAAATAAATACTTGTGGATATATAAAAACCAATCATCATCCTAAATGTTATGCTTGATGGTTAGGTTCCACTTCTCAGTCTTCTGCAATCTAAATCCAATAAATAAAGTCCCAAAAAATGAACTAAGTCTAAATAATAAAATGAAAAAAAAATAAACTAAGTACAAAAATATACTTAAATCTAAACAATACAAAAATTTCAGTCTAAAAAATAAACTTAATTTGAAATAATAAAAAAAAACTAAAAACAAAAATACTGAAAAAATAAACTAAATAAACTAAGTCTAAATAATAAAAGAATAAGCTAAACCCAAACAATGAAAAAAAAAATAAACTAAGTACAAAAATATACTAAAGTCTAAATAATACAAAAAAAATAAACTAAGTCTAAAAAAAACTTAATTTAAAATAATAAAAGATAGCTAAACCCAAAAATACTGAAAAAAATAAACTAAGTCTAATAAGTGTAAATTAAACCTAAGTCAAAATAATTTGAAGAAAATATTCTAAGTCCAACAAATAAACATAGTCCCAATAATAAAAAAAAATAAACTAAACCCAAAAAAAAATGAAAAAAAAAATAAAGTACAAAAAGTGAAAAAATATACCAAGCCCAACAAATAAACTTATTTTCAAATAATTAAAGATAGCTAAACCCAAAAATACTGAAAAAATAAACTTAATTTTAAATAATATAACATAGCTAAGTCTAAAAAGTGTAAATTAAACTAAATCAAAATAATAATGGAAAAAAATATGCTAAGTCTAACAAATAAACTATGCCCAAAAAAAAAGAAAAAAAAATAAACTAAGTACAAAAAGTGAAGAAAATATACTAAACCCAACAAATAAACTTAAGTTGAAATAATAAAACAATAACCTAAACCCCACAAAACAAAATGAAAAAATAATCTAAGTACAAATAGTAAAAATATAAACTAATTCCAAATAATAAAAAATAACTCAAGAAAATAAATGAAAAAATGAATACTTAAGTCCACCAAATAACTAAGTTGTGAAAAAAAAATAAACTAAGCCTAAATAGGCATAAAAATTTTTAAAAAAGGCTTAAAAATATTTTTAAGAAAAGCTGGCATACCCATAGTTGATCCAGAGTCCAATCCTCACTGTTGAAACACTGACAAACAAATGATAAAATTTGCAGGAAAACTTGTATCTTTTATGCCACGAGTTAGCCTTCAAACAGGTCTACATTTTTTTCTTATATAATTCTATTGAATGTGTTACAATAATATTTTTTTTTTGAAATAAAAACAATATATTAGGTCATTTATAGTTACAAAAAAAAGAAATTATAAATACATGAAAAAATAAGCTCATTTAAAGTCAGGGGAAAAATTTAATCCAATACAACATTAACGTGTTTAAATTCAAGGAAAAGTAATTTCATTTATAATCAAAGCAAATATATACGCTAACAAAAGCCTTGGGTATAAAATTTTATAAAGTATGGTGTTTAAATTCAAGGCAATATATACCGAGAACAAAAGCCTTGGATTTAAAGTTATAATGAGCAGGACGGGCGGCGGCGGCTGAGGGGAGTTGGGAAAAACCCACTAATCAACTCACATTGACGAGTGGCTTGGGGATGACGCTATTTTTGAGTTAGTGGCTTGGGGATGACGCTACTTTTAAATTAGTGGCTTGGGGATGACTTTTCATATACTACTTACTTCTACAATCAACAACATTGTTAGGAAAACACAATGTTGTTAAAATCGGCACATTTTATGTAAAAACAATAATGTTAATAGTTTCTACTTGGATTAATGTTACTGGGAAAATACAACAATTTTAAATCAATTTTCTATAAAAAAAAAACAACATTGTTATGAAAAAACAATGTTGTTAAAATCGGTAAATTTTATATAATTGCAAAAAAAAATTAAATGACATGCAAAAAACTTTCTACTTGGTGGAATCATGATTGTTCTTTTGTTTGTTTTATTGGCAGTTTCTTTACTAAATGAGTTGAGATCTGTAAATTTCTAAAATTAATAAATATTTAAATATTTAGCCCATTTTTCTCTCTCTCCAGTACCCTCCCCCCTAAGTCCTAAGGGTGTTTAGCCAATGGTTGTCATTTGTTTTAACAAGGAAAAATAAAATTGCAAAATCATTTGTTTTTACTTAGCTTTTTCCTTTTGGCCCGAGCCTTTTTCAAGCGCACAAAATTGCTTACGAAAATTTTAGTCTAAAATACCGGATTCCATATAATGCATAACCGAATACCAAAATAGTGAATGATTGAATGTACCGTATCTAGAATTCTAAAACTGAGTGTTTATATCAAGTACCGAATGAATTTCAATAAATTTGCATAGGTTTTTATACTCTTATGCCCTTTCCAATTTAGGATTTTGCCCAATGGTTTTTTCCAGTTTACACCTTTTTTCCCATCAAGCATCAGGAAAAACTTTTAGTTTTAATTGCTTTTTATTGTTTTGTTTACGAGTAAAATTTTTAATTTATTACCCTATGTTATACTCTGTCCCACCTCAAGAACGAAAATAAGCAGCGGCCCCCTGCGACCCATAGGCGCATTACAGGCCTACTTACTGCCGATTCCTTACAAGTAGTTCCAATCCTTACCCTCATGTAAACGTTGTTAATATCATTATTAGCACATAATAATACAGCATAGGAATTGTTTGGGACATATGTAAGGCATCTTATTGCTCAAATAAGTGTTGAACTGCAATAACTCTCCCTAATGCTACCCGGTGCTAACGTTACAGTCATAGGGGTCATTCCAAAACATATGTACTGAAAGTAGCTGAATGCCACTTTACAAAATGGCAGACGCCCAACCAAGAAAACGGCGCAGGATTCGAAATGCACCAAATATGCAATATATTTTGCATGCCAAAGGTAAATGAGATAGGAAATTGATTGAAGTAAATGTGGGGCTAAAAACCAATTATTACAATAATGACTTTTGCAGTGGCGCATATATTTGCATGTTACAAATGTGTTTGGGTGGCAGCAACCACTGGCTGATCCACGGGGGGGAGGGGCATGGGGCCATGGCCCCCCAAATGTCCAAAAATGCACCCCTCCCTCCCTCAAAAGGGACAAAATTAATTAGCGCCTATCACCCATTTGTTAGGTCATTTTTGAGTCATTTGTAGCCATTTTTATGGCCATTTTTAGTAACATTGTTTAAATATTGTCATACAATAAGTTAAGTCTCTCCTGCGACCCAAATTTTGAACAAAAGTTTTAGTCTAACCTCCCCCTCCCCAAGCGAAACGAATTTCTACATGAGGCACTGGTGATAAGTTTCACATTTTCTTTAATTTTTGGGATTGGCGCCCACCCCTTAATAAAATGGGCCCCCCCAAAAAAATTGAATTCCTGGGTCCGCCACTGCCAGCAACATGTCAAACAATGTCAATACGTTCATTCACAAGTGACAAATAATCCACAAGTTGCTGGTGTTATGTTAATGAGAAACTGGCATTACATGTAAATGAACAGTGTCAAAACGCTGAACTTTGGTAAACATATCACACAATTGATATTGTGTGACAGGGAATGTGCAAAGGTATGTTCCCTAATTAAATAACTATGTTAATTACATCATTTGCAAATTAAATTTTAAAACAACTGAAATCCGTAGTATGACATTAGTTTATTTTGTAGTCATGCAATGAAATGTGGGTTAGGGCCTTCTGAGGTACGTCTCAAAAGCAAAGCAGATCGCATGATGCATGTGTTTAATTTGTTTAATTTTATAGGGAAACATATTTCCTCTGGTGAACGAACTATTTTGATTAATGTCATGGTCACCCTACAAGAGGAACAGCCTGACATAGGCATCATGGATGTAATGAAAAGGGCAGCACAGTTGACTGGTGTATCTGTGACCACCTAAGCAGCATTAGAAAGCAATACCGCATCCTTGGTTAGAGGAGTGAAATAAATGTCATAAGACTTGTTAAATAAGTGTAGCGTAATCACCGCCCCACGTTCATGTACCATTTAATATACGAATGTGCTGGCATATACCCTAAAACAAGGTATATAATCACATCTTTTGCCAATAGGAATATCATTTTTAAGGGACTATGTATATTTGTTGGACCTACTCAATTCTTCTCAACATATTGCACTTTATTTTCAGTACAGTAACCAAGAACAAAGCATGCATGCACACATATGTTGTACCCTAACCTAACCTAACCTCACTACACCTCACTTTTACCTCAACCACACATCAAACCCCTACCTCACCTAATTTAACCTAACATATGTGTACTTGGGTACTAACAAGCACAATGTGGGAATGGAACAGACAGATGTCGACTGATGAGGCAGATGGCTGTCCAACATCTACTGGTAGAGTACTAAATTGATTAGGTGCACTTTCCTGATGACCTACTTTTCATGTTACATGTCCTATTTAATGGTGACGTTTATTGCTGTAATATAATATCTGTAGGCAAAGTTCAGTCACCTCCAAAAATACGTCCAAATGCGTGTGGCAAATGGAAACACCTTGCCAGGATGGACGACTTTCATCAAGCTGGGATTAGGCGTTGTGTGCACCAGTTCCTATTCAATACTGAACCACCAACATTGAATAAGGTTCAACGTGCAATGCAGCAGGATGCCAACCTACCGAGGATGTCCAGAACAACCCTCCACAGAGTACTTAAGGATCATGGTTTCAGATACCTGAAGCGCAGCCGAAACAGCATGTTATTGGAGCGTGACGACATTCTTGTCTGGCGTCGCCGCTACCTACGTGATATCAAGCAGTATAGAAAAGCTGGGAAGACCATCTATTACCTTGATAAAACATGGGTTAACAGTGGTCAAACAGTCAGTAGAGTCTTCCATGATACGACTATTACATATGCTAAACAAGCATTCCACAAAGGTCTATCAGCTGGACTAAAGCTTCCGACAGGTCGTGGTGCCAGGTGGATTTTGACGCATATTGGCAGCAGTAATGGTATAGAGATGTGCTAGCCGACAAAGCAGGGCATAAGGTGTTATGGCTGCCACCATACCACTGTGAGCTCAACCCGATTGAAATGATATGGAGCCAGGTTAAAGGCTACGTGGCAGGTAGCAATACCACGTTTACCCTTAACAATGTCAATGAGCTTATGCATGAGGGGTTGGACTTGTTGACAGAAGAGAATTGGACATCAGCCATTGACCATGTCATCCATGTTGAGGAGACGTTATGGAAAGCTGATGGCATGGCCGATGACATGGTTGACCAATTAATTATTGATGTGTCAAGAGATTCAGATACAACAACCACTACATCACCCACAGAAAGCCTACCACTGCTAGAAGAAGGGGTTGTTGCAGATGTGGGTATTACTTCTGGTGAGCATACATTAACTGTGTCCTGAACATGAACGTAATGAATGGCAAATAATGTATGCCATCCATGGAAATACATGTACTAAATGGCATTATTTCGTAATTACAGAAGGTGACAGCATATGACCCAGCTCTCTACTAGGTTGCTTTAGCTGGTAACCCTCCTGCTGTTAACTGAGGATCCACCAGCAACAAAACAGAGGTTCTTTTGAAACAGTGCCATCCATGACGGTGGTTTCATGCCCAAGACTGCCTATTAGTATACAAACAGCCCTTTTTAGGGCCACAACATATTGAGGAAGATTACCATTTGCTGGAATAACTGGTCTGCACCACTAAAGTAATAATTGCAGTCGTAGGCATACGGACCCAGTCCAAACATCCCTGCCCTCTTTATCACATTTGTCGTCAATATTTGTATAGTGTTAAAATGCTGCGAAAGTGTACTAACACCTACATAACATTTGTGTATGTTTATTGTATATACTGTTTACATTATTTGGTATACTGTTTTGCAGATATGTGCTAGAATGTCGATTAAATGCAAAACACCTGTGGCATGATTAACCTATCGGTATACATGGTTAACGTTATTTGTGTACAGAAAGCCTGCAAAAAATATGTAGGGTATTGGTATTACATTTAATAAACTCTACAGTTGTTGTGACTGAAAAACCTCCAAATAAACAAAACGTCAACTTTATTTAGTGGGTATGGACACAGATTGTGCAGTACATATACAATATGATATATATCTATTTATTCATTAACTATCAGGAATGCCATTCATTCTATATGTACATGTAGGTTACTATAGGCCTACACATGTATGTATGCAAGGCTATATATATATATATATATAAATCTATATATTATATGCAGTCAAACAACTGCGCATTTGGACCCCCATACGTTATCCCCTTTGGAAAATGGCTACTCATTGTTGGGGTACAGTGCTTCAGCTACATGGACTTTCTGTATGCATACGCAGCCTAATCACGATATTTGTTATTTTCTTTCTTGAGGTGGGACAGAGTATAAAACATAGGATTTTTGTTAACTGTCAAATTGTTCGCAGATTTTTGGACCAACATCTTTACACTCATTTCAGATTATATTTTTGCCAATCAGTATGATTGACAGCAAGTCAAGTTACCTCTAGCCAATTAAGAATAATTGCTCATCCTACGGCAGTTTTAGCTCTTCCCCCAGGTGACTTGGAACTTTTAGTTATCCTCCCAATCAACAGGTAGCGTTACTAATTCTAGATTTGTAATTTACAAATCGAAATGGTGGGAGATTTTAAAAGAATTATTTTTGTAACTGTGAAGTTTCATTATTTTAAGCTTGGAAAATATTCTACAAGATTTTCTAGGCAATGTGACATCACGGAGCTGCAGCAGTATGCACTGTCACATTAAAATCTGCTTTTTGTTTTTATAAAATAATTTTATTTTATTTTAATTTCTCCAAATTTCTTTTAAGTGCTATCTGGGTGCCATTGCTTCCACCAATTTATCCAATGTTGGCAACAAGCACATTCTCACCACTGACCCTAACCATAGCAGATTCATGCCTTTTAAATGTCACATTTTTTCATTTTCTTTTTTAAAATCAACCACCATTTTACGTAATTTATTTTTGTAATCCTGTTGATTGAACTTGGAAACTTATTTCTAAATTACCTATTTCCCACTATAAAGATGGTTAAATTTAATTCTGATTATATATTCCAAAATGTGTTCAAAATTGTTTAGTTGTAAATCTACAAACAGTCCTAGGACCATCATAATATAAAAGTGTGGATAAGCTAATTTAAGTATTATGCCATAAAATTGTCATGATTTGTCATGATTTTTCTTGAAACCACCAAGTATTTCAAAACTACTTTTTTCAAATCATGAATACACAGGAAAACAATCATCCATAACTAAATAAATGCAAGCAGGTTTTCAATAATTTGTTACATGCCATGCAAGGTAACATTAGTCTTATACCTTCAATGTTACTTTTTCTAATGACGTAATATATGCTGAATCCCCCCCAATTGTGTATATTAAAATTAAACCATCTGATTTATCATGCCTCCCACTGATAGATACTGGGGCTGATACCTCCTACATAACCGGCGATGTTATACTGATGTTATAGGTCACAGGGTTGACATTCAACCGATTTTTGGAACTGCTGGCTCAAGGGGTGAAGATCAATGTAGCTGGATTTTTGGCAGGGCCTATGTAAAGGGAACCATTCTTGGGGCTAAAATTGAGTCAGCTTTTTACTTTTTAGTAGATGAGGTCAGCATAGACTATAACCTCATCATAGGAGTAGATATTTTGACTGAGATAAAGGAAATTTTTGACTTTAGAAATTGGAGTTTGGTTTCTCCAATTTTCCTACATCCAGTTAAAATTTAACAACACAGGAACGAAACACTTCTCAAATTAAAATCAAAAAACTAAATGACCTAGGAAATTTCAGCTGCATTGGGTTTAATTGCAATGGCTACTTCCACGGACTATGGGGATTTAAAAAAGACTTGATCAAGAGGTTTCATTATATTTACCCTGTGGTCCAGCTAAGACAGTTGAATGCCAGCACTCAAAACTCTGGGGAAGATCCAAGGGATTATGCTTCAAGATTACAAACAATTGCAGATGACCTTTTTCAGAAATGTTTGCAGACCCTACACAAAAACAGTCACAACTAGCCTGTATGAGACTCAAATTAAGGGGCAGTATGTCTCTAGGTTAAAGGATCCTTTTGGACAAAGAGTTAGATCAACAGACCCTCCCACATTTAAGGAAGCCATTCAAATTGCTGTCCAAGAGAATGAGAAAATCTCAGAAAATAATTTATTTAAAATTAGAGGGATTGAGGACAAATCCACTGAACTTTCTGCTGTGTTGCAGCGATTATCCCAATTTGAAGCTAGACTCACCTTTAAAGCATGGACTGGTGGAAGATACATACCCCCACAACCCATATATGCTCAGACTTTAACCCCTCCACCCCAGCTAAATAAATCAAACCCTACTTGTTATAGATGTGGGAAAATTGGGCATTGTGCCAGGGATTGTTCTGCAAAGGTCCAATGCTAAAAATGTCAGAAATTTTGTCATGTTTTTAGGGACTGTAGGCTGCCCAAGGTTTCAAAAAATGGGCAGGGAGACAAGATAGCGCAGCAAGCTACCCCTGCAGTCCCTTGACCTTTGATCAATAAAGAAGGAAAATGAACAAAGTGTGCATGGCTGTTTTGGTATCTGTCATAAGGATGTTTATGTGGACACAAAAATTTATGGAAGGAAATTCACTTTTCTTGTAAATACAGGGAGTTAAATCTCAATAATTTAAAAAAGGGTTTTCGAAAAAAACCAAGGCCTAAAGTAAAGTTGATCCTATCTTACCTGTATGTCAATTCCTTGGTGCAGGAGGAAATATGTTAAGAATGATTGGTACTTGTTTATTAAATTTTAAATTAGGGAATCAAGCTTTCAGACAAAAATTTAACATTTTTGAAGATGCTCCAAATGCTAGATATTGATGGCATTTTGGGATCTGATTTTATAAAATAACACAATTTAATTGTCTGGATTTCTGGAAAATGAATGTGGTTTGAGGACAATCCTAATGAATTGGTACATTTTAAAACCAAGCAGATATCATGCATCAGCCAATGTATTACCCCTTTAACAACCAACATTTTTTTCTGGGCAAGACAAAAGAATTCCAAGATTTTCTGAGGCATTAGTATGGGGTCACAGCAAGAAAGGGGTTAACCTGCCTGAAGTTGGTATCATTGAAGGGGTCATCAAAGGAAATAAAAGAGTTGAAAGTTGCTCACGCCTTGGTTACCCCTGCACAGAATTATGTTCAAGTTAGGATTTTTAAAAATACTAACAAAACAATAAAAATTGAAACTAGTATTTCTATTGGGATTTGTATAGCCACAATAACTGAACCATCTAGTGAAATAATCAAACCACCTATTGAACCTGACACATTATTGGATGACATAAATGTTGGAAAATTAACAAAACTTCAGGAAACAAAATTAAAAACAGTTTTGAGAAGCAATCAGCATGCTATCCAAATACCTGGAGAAGCCTTAGGGTGGTGTGCTATTGTACAACACCATATCTATACTGACGGTCAGCAACCACTTTATCAGACCCCTTATAGGGTGCCCTACCAACAAGAAATAAATAAAAGAAAGGGAAGAACAGGAAGTGATAGAACCCTTAAGTTCACTATGGTCTGCTCCTGTGGTCCAGGTCAAAAAGCCTGATGGATCGCTCAGCATTTGCATAGACTATTGAAAGTTAAATTCAATAAAAATACTGACCCATATCCATTACCCAACATTCAAGAAACCCTTGATCAGGTGAGGCGTCCCACGTCATTAGTTGTGATACAAGCCAATAGATGGCGCTCCCAAATTTGCTGGGAGTCTATGGAGAAATTAAAAATGCATCTCCTCCTAGGGTTTTTAAGTAAAAAGGTTGGGATTAAATGCAGATTGTAGCCCAATTCCGTGGCTACAATCTGATGAGCCACTTTTTAAAACAAAAATTTTGTGTATTTTTTATTTGAAAAACAAGGAAAAATTAGACAATGATTAAAATTGTCATAACTTCTAAACCGTTTCAGCTGGGAATTTAATTGTCACACCCACTTGTTCTACACAAATTTACCTATGATTTTATCTTTAAATAATATTTTTAAACCATTTGATAGATTTACTACAATTTTTCTAAAATGGGACATTTTCCTATTGAAATAATGGTTTTTTGCTATGAAACATGTTTTGAGGCTAGAAGATGGCAGAATTGCATGAAACTGGATTATTTATTTGTAGGCTATACAAATTAGCAGCTCGTCTAATTACGTGAAATATGACAGTACCCTAATCAGAAAATTGACCTAAGATCTTTCCTTTGCTTGTATTTGAAAGTTACTAAGTCATGTTGTGTGGTTGTGTGGCTCAAGGGTTAGTGTGCATGCTTCACAAAGTAAATATCATGTGTTGAAATCCCAGTTGACTTCACCATGAGATTTGCTGAAATACAAGTTTAAAATATTAACTTTGTTTTAATTTAAGAAATTTTTCATTATAGATTATTCATTTAATAAATATAATATAATATCAATACAATTAATCAATTTGGAAATACAATAAACAGAAATGATAAAGAAATATAAATTACTTTTATTGTTGGTTGTTTTATTCTGAATTTTAATTTTCTTATACACAGGTGTAATTCATCCACTAAATGTTATTTGCCAATTTTTTTAAATAAAAAAACCAACATTTTGTTGATGAATTTCACCTGTGTATAAGAAAATTAAAATCTATATATATAAAAGGACATGTCCTGATTAGGTGACTGACTGACCTATCATCCCCCAGCCCATACCGCTGGACCTACACTTATGAAATTTGGACAGTAAGTACCTTTTATGACGTAGGCACCCACTAAATAGGGATTTTACCAAATTCCACTCGGAACGTGATCTACGGGCAAAAAAGGTGATCTATGGATAATTGATGCCCAGCCCAAACCGCTCACCCTGGAAACATGAAACTTGGACAGTATGTTCTTTTCATGATGTTCTAAAAAACACAGTAAGGATTTTTCAAAATTTTCTTCCTAAGGGGCGTTACGGTCGCTAAGGTGTTCTAAGGGTGATCTAATGATTATAGACGCCCAGCCCACACCGCTGGTCCTATTAACATGAAATTTTGAAATTACGTTTCCTTAATAATGTTCTAAAAAAACAAAAAGGATTTTTCAAAATGTCACTGCTAAGGGGCGCTACAGTCGCTAAAGCGTTCTTATGGTTATCTAATGATCATAGACGCCCAGCCTGCACCGCTGGTCCTATTTACATGAAATTATAAAATTACGTTCCCTTAAGGGGGCTGTCCACACTTTTAACAGCGTGGGCCTATGGGGATTTCAATGTTAAATTCGGTTTCTTCAAACTGTTCTAACTCAAGAACGGGTAAAAGTTCAAAGATGGGGTTTGAGTTTTTTTTACAAGATTATTAATTCTACTAAAAACTGATGCATGATTATGTCACATGCATTCTGAATGTAGTTATCGATTTTCAAAGTTGAATGTTCCGTTTTCCCATGCTAGTTTACATAGACGTGAAATTTTTCACAAAATTGAACGGATCTCAATATTGGCCGAGCGGATAACGATGGGGTTTGATT
>JAQIXP010002914.1:0-14039 GCA_034700285.1 Proteroiulus fuscus
AGAATGTCTGTTTTTTCCATTATTTATCTCCAGAATGTTTGATTTTTCCATTATTTATCTCCAGAATGTTTTTTTTTCATTATTTATCTCCAGACTGTTTGATTTCTCCATTATTTATCTCCAGAATGTTTGTTTTTTCCATTAGTTATCTCCAGAATGTTTGATTTTTCCATTATTTATTTCACGAATGTCTGTTTTTTCCATTATTTATATCCAGAATGTCTGTTTTATCCATTAGTTATCTCCAGAATGTTTGATTTTTCCATTATTTATCTCCAGAATGTCTGTTTTTTCCATTATTTATCTCCAGAATGTTTGATTTTTCCATTATTTATCTCCAGAATGTTTTTTTTTTCATTATTTATCTCCAGAATGTTTGATATTTCCATTATTTATCTCCAGAATATTTTTTTCCATTATTTATCTCCAGAATGTTTGATTTTTCCATTATTTATCTCTAGAATGTTTGATTTTTCCATTATTTATCTCTAGAACGTTTGATTTTTCCATTATTTATCTCCAGAATGCTTGTATAACTCTGCCCATAATGATTTCTTCAGTAAAAAGTCTTGACAAATTATTCACCCCTCTTTATTTTTTAACTTTTTAGCGACTAGAACCTGTCGTGATGGCTTCTACCACTGCAGTAACAATCGTTGTGTGCCCAACGCTAAGGTTTGCAACGAGAATAACGACTGCGGCGACAACTCCGACGAACAGAATTGCACTTGCACCGATAGTCAGTTCCGCTGCGCATCCGGTATGTGCATCAGTCCCGAGTATAGATGCGATTATGATGCAGATTGCTTCGATGCCAGTGACGAAATGGGATGTCGTAAGTCATTTATAATTCTTCGGTTCGTTTTGTTTTGATGCTTGTTCGGTTAAACCATTTTGGAAAATTTATTCTAATTTGGACTTGTCAAGTTTTTCTGCTCTGGTAAGCAAGCTTTATTTTTTGTTTTATTTGTGAAGCCCAGCGGGATTGCAAGATTGCCACGATCGATGGCCCAACTCTGTTACCAACTCTAAGCCTGATCAATTGTGCCCACACGACAGCTTGCATTCACGCTGATTGGATTTGCGATGGACAGAACGATTGCTGGGATAATTCGGATGAGAAAGATTGTGGAAAAAGTATGCTTGTTTCTTCGGACACAAAGTTTGCATCCTTATTATTGTATCACACAAAAATCTATCAATTATCTGTTTTTATAATTTAGCTCCCAGTCCTGTCGAATCTACCTCTTGTCCAGAAAATACACACCGCTGCAAGACGGGCCGTTGCATTCCTAGTTCGTGGATTTGCGATCGGGATTCAGATTGTGGCGATGCCACCAACACAACCGCTAGTTCGGATGAGATGAATTGCAGTATGTTTAGTTTTGCTTATATTTGGGGAGGGAGCCGGGGGGGGGGATTTAGAAGTAAAATAGTTTTAGTAATTTTTGAGAACACTGGGTAAGACAATGTTATTGAATCATTATGGCTGTTTTGAATCACTAGTGAATATCTTGGGTGAATCCTGAATCAATTAGGTGAATTTTAAGAGCATTCTGGTAAATCCCAATATAATTTATATGAATTTTGATTTAGTCTTTGTGAATCCCAGTGAATCGTGAACGTTTAGTGAGTTCGCAATTCCCATGGTTTACGGTTGTGATTGGCCAGAATTGTTGTATCCTATTTGTCCATTGGGAATTAAGTGAATTATTTTGGGTGAATTTCTTATGGATTGGGTGCATTCCGAGTGAATTTTTGGTAAATCCCTGGTAAATGTTTGTGAATTCACCGTGAGTTCCGTGCAGCCTTAGTGAATCCCAAAAGAATCTTTTTAGTGAATCCCAAGTGGATTGAGTGAATTTGGGAAATGTTTGTGAATCCCAAGTAATCTTTTTTTTTGTTTTTAATCATGACTAAAAAATTTTAAATGTTCTGCACTTTGCTAAGATTGGTGAACCCCATATGCCCTTAGAAAATTTCAAGTGAATCTTTGGGTCAAATCTTAAAGTGATTGAGTGAATTCGAAGTGAGTTTTGGTGAATTCCAATTAAATTTGTGGTGAATCCTAAGTGAATCTTTCAAGTAAATCTCTTAAGTAAATACCATATATCTTTAGTAAATTTTAAATGGTGAATCATTTGAGTGAATCCCAAAGGGATTGAGTAAGTTTTGGTCAATCACAAATAAATTTTTGTGAATCCTAAGTGATCTTGGTGAATCCCAGGTGAATTTCAAGTGAATCATTTAGTCAAATCTCAAATGGATTGAGTAAGTTTTGGTCAATCACAAATAAATTTTTGTGAATCCTAAGTGATCTTGGTGAATCCCAGGTGAATTTCAAGTAAATCATTAGGTCAAATCTCAAAGGGATTGAGTGAATTCGGAGTGAGTTTTGGTGAATTCTAAGAAAATTTGTGGTGAATCCTAAGTGAATCTTTCGAGTAAATCTCTTAAGTAAATACCGTATATCTTTAGTAAATTTTAAATGGGGAATCATTTGAGTGAATCCCAAAGGGATTGAGTAAGTTTTGGTCAATCACAAATAAATTTTGGTGAATCCTAAGTCATCTTGGTGAATGATAGTGATTTGTGAACTTTCAAGGATTCCCGAATCCCCTAGCCGCTTTGGGTTTTCCAAGCTTCAATCTCAGGGAGATTTTTCGGATGAATCTTTGTGAATCTGTTGTGAATAATCATAATTGGTGAATTCAATAAGGTTGTTAGGGGATTGCCTTATTTATCTCTCGGGATCTATAAACTTAAATGTATGGCTGATGATATTATCAAGAGTATGACTGCATTACAAATTGTCTTAATTACATTTATGTAGATTACACTTGCGCCGATGACAAATTTCAATGTGATAATCTCGCTTGTATACCGAAAACGTGGCAGTGTGACGGATTGAAGGACTGCATGGACGGTTCAGACGAAGGCGACGATTGTCGTAAGTGCTTGCCAGTCCATTATTTTTCTGCCATTAAAATTTGATTCCAGCTCATATTTGTTATGGTAAATAGAAACTCGATTGTGTGCCGAAAATGAATTCAAATGTAATCAGACTGGCCGATGCATACCTATGCAGTGGGTTTGTGATGGGGAGAATGACTGCGCAGACGCAGAGGCCTCCGACGAACACCCAGAACAGGGCTGTGGTTAGTCAAGAAATTTTTTTTCTGTGAATATTCTTCATCTTACTATTGGCTTATGTTCATTTTTACGAATTTGCAGCCGTACACCAGTGCCCGGAAGATTCTTTCCAATGCACAAACCTGAGGTGCATCTTTAAAGGATTTTTGTGCGACCGGGATAACGATTGTGGCGACAATTCTGACGAGCCTTCAACTTGTGGTATAGCCGAGTTACTATAGTTTTAACTCGGGAACTCGTTTGTTTGAAGCCAAAGTTTTTATGTTCGAGGGGTGCGACATTGCAGGGAATTTTAGATATTGGAATGGAATTTGAAAGGAATTTATTGGATTTATATGAAATTTGAAAGGAATTTACTGGAATTATAGGGAATTTTCCCTGAATTTCTTGATAGCATTGCACTCTCAGGCATTTTATTTCTCTTTTTTAATGGAAATTGAAAGAGATTTTATAACGTTTTGGGGAATTTTGTGATTTTTTGAGGAGTTTTGTGGAATTGTGAGGAATTTTAGAATTTCGGGTGCTTACATCAGCGCCCTCTACACCATTTGTTGTTTATGAAATAGAATTTGAAAAAGGTTTTGGGAATTTGGGGGGCTTTTTTTTGCAATATTGAGGAATTCTGGAATTGTGGGTGTTTGGCTTCAGAGCAATTTAAGCCATGTACTTAATGTTTTTGGACTAGAATTTAAAAGAGATTTTGATAAGCTCTGGTGGTTTTGTGGAATTTTGAGGAATTCTGGAGGATTTTGGATTCACAGTAAATTTCGTGAAATTTTCTTGAATTTTTTATTTAAATTTCACCTCAGCTATGATTTTGTCATATAAGAAGAATTTCGGAAAGCATACTATGCAATGTCATACCCTTCGTTTATATTGAATATTTTTGTTCATGCATTTATGACATTATTTTCAGTGTATCATCCTTGCGCCGAGGACCAATTTCAGTGTTTAAATAAAGTGGCTTGCATACCCAGGGCGTGGGTCTGTAATCACATCAACGAATGTGGCGATAACTCGGACGAAGAGGATGCTAGCTGCAGTGAGTTTTCGTGCGGAGTTTATACAAATTTAGATTTTGTGATTCACAACCTAAATATCTTGTTTTGCATTTAAACAGCGCAAAATTCGACTTTGGCCAAATGTGGGGCGAACAAATACGAGTGTGATAACGGTGTCTGCATTGACGAAAAACTCCTCTGCAACGGAGAGAACAACTGCGGAGACTTTTCTGATGAATTAAAATGCAGTAAGTAATATAGAAGTGCCACTTTTAAACTGAAATGTAACTTTATTGAGATTTTTGTTACCTACTGGGTTTGTTGAATTGAAAGCTTGTATTTATGATACCTTTTTAACATTTTATAGACATTGATGAATGCCATTACGAGTCTGCTTGTAGTCAGAAATGCACCGACAAGCCCATCGGCTTCGAATGTTCTTGTTTTGATGGTTACCGTTTGAAAAAGGATAAAATCTCATGCGAAGGTAAGAAATTTGGAATAATAATAATAATAAATATTTAACACGATTTTATTTCGCGATGATTTGAAATATTTTGCTAAAATTGTTTAATTATTTTGTTATTTAATTAAGATTGAATTAGCTCTAAAAATGATTTTTTTTTTTTTACCATAAAATAGTATTATATAATAAATGGGCAAATGCTAATGGCGTTAAATTCTAAACAACATTGTGTTCAACATTGATTTATGTGATTTGTCATGATTAGTAGGTTGATTAAATGAGTTGAACCACTTTATTGATCAAGTTATCCCATTAAATTCATGACATTTTCTTTAAATTCAAGAAATTTTCATTAAAATCAAGGCTATTTTCATTACAATCAAGACTATTTGCATTAAATTCAAGACATTTTCATTAAAATCAAAGCTATTTTCATTACAAGCAAGACTATTTGCATTAAATTCATGACATTTTCTTTAAATTCAAGAAATTTTCATTAAAATCAAGGCTATTTTCATTACAATCAAGACTATTTGCATTAAATTCAAGACATTTTCATTAAAATTAAGGCTATTTTCATTAAAATCAAGGCTATTTTCATTACAATCAAGACTATTTGCATTAAATTCAAGACATTTTTTATTAAAATTAAGGCTATTTTCATTAAAATCAAGGCAATTTTCATTACAATTAAGACTATTTGCATTAAATTCAAGACATTTTTATTAAAATCAAAGCTATTTTCATTACAATCAAGACTATTTGCATTAAATTCAAGACATTTTTATTTAAATTAAGGCTATTTTCATTAAAATAAATCGATTTTCATTACAATCAAGACTATTTGCATTAAATTCAAGACATTTTCATTAAAATCAAGGCTATTTTCATTACAATCAAGACTACTTGCATTAAATTCAAGACATTTTCATTAAAATCAAAGCTATTTTCATTACAATCAAGACTATTTGCATTAAATTCAAGACATTTTTATTAAAATTAAGGCTATTTTCATTAAAATCAAGGCAATTTTCATTACAATCAAGACTATTTGCACTAAATTCAAGACATTTTCATTAAATTTAAGAAACTTTCATTAAATTCAATTCTAGTTTTTAGTTTATATAATAAATAGATATATACAAACACAGAAAAAAGCTGTTCTCGTATGACATTTTATCTTCTGACAGAATTTTGTGTAGAGGATTTCATTCACTTTTACCAAATTCTTTAATTTGTTATTTAATCTATAGATATAAACGAATGCAAAGAACAGTATCCGTGCAGCCATTACTGCCGAAATACGCATGGCTCGTACGTTTGCACGTGCGCCAAGGGCTACCTCTCATCGAGCAACGGTCAAATTTGTAAACTTAATTCAAGTAAGAACTCTTGTACTACACTAATTCGTTAAACCCATTTGATGAGTTCTTGTTGTACTTAACTTGTGACATGTTTTAGCAATGAAGCCGACGTTGATATTTTCTAATCGCTACTACATTCGACAAGTGGACTTCAGTGGCCAGGACACCCGTCTGTTGACAAATAACTTAACCAATGCTGTGGCTCTTGATTATGACTGGAAGGAAAAGTGTGTCTATTGGTCGGATGTAACAGCGCTGGGTAGCACTTTGAAACGCCTGTGCGATGGGAAATTGGAGCATAAGGTATGGCAATATTAGCTTTTATTTTAAAAATAATCTACGGCTTAAAGGTTATTTTCAATGTGCAAGGGGATGCGTAATTCCAGGGAATTTTGGATATTGAAGTGAAATTTGATAGGAATTTATTTTAGAATTTTATGCAATTTTGCAGGAATTTCTTGAGAAGAGCGCCCTCTAGACATTCTGCTTCTTGTTTTTAACGTGTTATTTGAAAGACATTTTGCATTTTGGGAATTTTGGGTGAATTTTGAGTAATTTGGGAATTTTGTGGAATGTCAGGGAACTTTGAGGAAATGGTGAATTTGGAATTACAGGCGCTTGAAAACAATGTTGAAGTGGAATTTTAAAGAAATTTAGAGACATTCTATTCTGTAATTGTGGTAAATTTTGTGGAGTTTTGGTGTGTTTTTTGACATTCCACAATAAGAAAAATTATGAACAGACTGAAGCGCCATGTCGTACCGCTCGCTACTGCCTTCTAAAAAATAAGCCATAGTTTAAATGGAAATCTAGATTATTTGGCCCAAAATTCATGATTGTTTTTTAAAATCTTAATTTCTGAACAATATTTAAGTTTGGCATCGCAATATAGATTTCGGTGTAAAAATCACAGTTGGGAAATCACGATTTTGGCAAAATTCTGGCTATCTGAAATCACGAATCTATAAAATATTGATTTTCATTCGAAACCTTCATTCGAACCTTGTAATTTAAATTTGGTATCTGGTATCTTTAAGCCTAATACTAACGCTAGAGGTAGGCATGTTCACTCTAATTCTCTGAAGGAAATTCGTGCTAAAACGGGTGCTTATTATTGGTCCTTTTTCTTACGTTCTATAAGACAATGGAATAATTTTCCTAAGGATAGTCAAAAATTCTTAGAAATTCAATTTAACGATGATGTTTAAGTCATCACTTTATGACGTTGGAGTATCCTCCTGAATGTGGGATAACCCCCTTACCAAATGGCATCATTATATGCTGATCGTAGGGTACTGAGTTGAATTGAATTGAAGACTAAGTTTTTAGTATATAATTGCAATCATTGTAGACATTTTTTTAAATAAAAATAATTATCCAAAAAACTTATTTTGCATCCAAAAAGTCATATTTTTGAGCTTGGGCAGTCTAGCAGACATCACAAATAAAGAACAGATGTTTTGTTCAATGTGAAAAGTTTACTTTGTAACTGTTGCTGGCTCTTTATATTTTAAAAATCTTACGAAAAACTTAAAAGCAGCTTGTACTTACTTGTAGGTCCTGCATTCGGCAACTGTGCAAAATCCTGACGGTTTAGCAGTGGATTGGATTGGTCGAAACTTGTACTGGTGTGACAAGGGAACGGATACGATCGAAGTCTCCAAACTTGATGGACAATTCAGAAAAGTGCTTATAAGGGAGGGGCTACAAGAACCACGAGCTATTGTTCTCGATCCATTTGATGGGTAAGCTGTTCTTAAAATGCATTTTGACATTCTGTGTTTTTCGATACGAACATCCTCTGCAGTTTAGGCATATTTATTAAATGAAAGTATCCAAAAACTATCTTTAAGCAGTTGTATTTTTAATCCGAAAATTTGGATTTGGATTTGGTACTGCACTTATGCTAAAAACATGTTGGGCGCATAACCATATTAATGTCTTAATTCAGAAGTGACGAATACGCCAATTTGTCAAAAATGAGATTTAAGTGAACAATTGTGATCCTGGAAGTGTCCATAATTAACCTAAAGTTACAGAAATTAATTTAACCAATAATTGTTAAAGTTACAGAAGTGAACAGTAGCGAGTAAGCCGCAACCTGTCATTCCTAAAAGTTAGAAGTGGTGAACAGTACAATTCTTCAGTACATTTTAAAAATTTCTCGAGATCTGGATTTTTATTAAAATACAAATGGCAAATTTGACAATTTTCGCTCATTTTTTTGGTTTTTTTTGTTACATTCTTCTTATTCAATGGGTAAACTAATGGATGTGCAAATGCGCTACTTCACACTTAATTTATTTCACTTTCCTGTAAAATTTATCAAAGTCATGACGAATTTTCATTTTTAAGTCTTTTATTACTCAAATTCTTAAATTAAATTTACTAATTTAATTATTTAACAAAAATTAGCATATGCCCTATAAAATATAAATATTGTTTCATCTGTTCACCAAATTTCAGCTTTTCAACATTGTTTATTTCCAAGTTATACCATTTTTCCATAAAAATGCTATTATCTCAAAACCAACTTTTTGCAAATTCGTCACTTCTGAATTAAACCATCAAATTATCAGCCTCGAGAGTCTCAGTATTCTGCAGGTGACCAACTGTTACCACTCAGTGCAACACTAATTTTTTGATAATTTGACTCATATTAAATTCTGATTAATTCCAATGTGATCCTTTGAAACTATTTTCAGTTATTTATACTGGACGGATTGGGGCGAGCGACCGTACATCGCTAAAGTGGGCATGGACGGCAGTCAGAAGAAAGTTATCGTGAACGAGTCCCTCGGTTGGCCAAATGCGCTCACCATCTCCTACGTAACCAAAGAATTGTTTTGGGCAGATGCTCGGGAAGATTACATTGCGGTCACCGATCTCAGCGGCAAGAATCGGCGGGTCATTGTCAACAGAGGAGCTCATCAAGCCCTTCATCACATATTCAGTCTTGCCGTCTTTGAAGATTATTTATTCTGGACAGATTGGGAAACTAAAAGCGTAGAGAGGTGTCATAAATATAAGTGCAACGATAAGCTTCGTATCGCCACAACCGTCCATCGGCCAATGAGCATTCAGGTTTACCATCCCGAACGGCAACCAGCACGTTAGTGTCTTTTTGCCATCTTCGTCTGTGAAAATACTAGGCATTTACACCTGCTATTTATAAAATGGGCTCTTTTTTTAGTGGCTGTACCAAATCCATGTGAAAATAACGGCAACTGCCTCGCTCTCTGCTTGCTGCAGCCTGGTGGGAAAAAAGCTACCTGCGGCTGCCCCGAAAATTATTATCTGACCGAGGATGGATTCAATTGCCAAAATAACTGCTCCAGGTAGTGTTACACGTTTTCAATTTTTGGAAAAATTTAGAAACACGATGTATATAAGCCTGTAGATAAACGGGTGTGTGAACGTGTTCGAAGTCTGAGGGGCTTTAAATATTATTTTTTAAAAAAAGTTTTTTTTGCAAACGTTATATTGGTTGGAATTAAATTTTCCGTATTTTTTGTGAATGTTTTGGAGATTGATATAACTATTTCCATGTTAAAAAAGTTGGGAGCTATATTATAATTATAATTAATTATTATTATTTGTTATAATGATTTTCAAATTTAAAAAAACCACTTGTAGTGGAAGTAACAATTTCCATATATTTTTTGAAAAGTTTTAAGAGTGGACTGATTTAACAAGGGACCCTGAATGGATAGTCAGGGAAGAATATTTGGTCATAGAAAGTCAGTGATAATCCTGAAATAGCTGAGAAAGTCAAGGGAATTTAAAATTCCCTGTGTATATTATGTCAAATTCAATACAGTATAATGCAAAAATTTCCTAATTGAATCTAAGTTCGCCGCCACGCATTTCGCCATGCACGACCATTTCCTAATTGACAATGTTAAATCTACGTTAAATTTTTTTATATTGCTCTTGGAAAGTCTGCAAAGTATAACCCCTTTACCAACAAAACTGGCTTATCTTCCTGTCTATTTATTTAGTAATCAGTTTGTGTGCAAGACAACATACAAGTGCATTCCCTTCTGGTGGCGTTGTGACACGCAAGATGATTGCGGTGATGGGTCTGACGAGCCTAGCGATTGCCCACCATTCGTGTGCCATCCAGGTCTGCAACTTTATTTTCTCGTTGATCCCATTCTATTTGGAAGTATCTTGTAAATTGTTGATTTTTCTGTATTTCTAATGACATGTAGGCCAGTTCCAATGCTCTGGCGATAATAATTGTATTCATCCCAGCCAGTTGTGTGATGGAAATAAACACTGTCAAGACGGTTCTGATGAGAAGAATTGTGGTTAGTGGAAAATCAGAATTAATTTTTTTATATCAGTTCTCTTAAACGGTACCGATTTCTCACTACTCGACATGGCGGTGTTGATTTTCAGATGATTATCCATGCTTATCCAGCCAATTTAAGTGTTCCAGCAATGCAACGGCATCAGCTCGATGCATACCTGCCACTGCTCGCTGCGACGGTCAGATTGACTGCCCTAACAAAGAAGATGAAGGCGATTGCCGTATGTACTTTTTTATATTTTTAATGCAATTTTTTCCCCCAAGAATTGAGCATAAAAGTAAAAATATTGTTTTTTATATTATAAATTAGCACCTCGTACTTGCCCAGTCAACCATTTCACTTGCAAGAATGGAAAGTGTATTTCGAATGTTTGGGTTTGTGATAAGGACAACGATTGCGGAGATAACTCGGACGAGATTGATTGTAGTACGTTCTTCGCTTCAGCTCTAAAGCCACCCATTTGTACTTTTGAACCTAAATTTTTTTTAAAGCGGTATTACATTTTCGTTTTAGAAAATCGGTCTTGCCCTGGAAATCAACTTCTTTGCGATTCCGGGCGCTGCATTCCTCTATCGTGGAAATGCGACGGCGATCACGACTGTGCCGATGGGGAAGACGAGCCGACCTCATGCAGCGATCAGACTTACCACTCGTGCGAACCGAGTTACTTTAAGTGCAAAAATAATCGGTGCATTCCCGGCCGGTGGCATTGCGATTACGACGACGATTGTGGCGATAAGTCTGACGAGGAGGGATGCAGTAAGTTTACTTTTTTAGTTCATACTTTTAAAAGGAAAGTCTCACTTCATGGGACTAGGGTTTAGAAAAATAGTCATGGAGACAAGAGTAGGCTAATATTGTAATTGAATTTACTTTAAACTGGATTATTTTCAGAACCGCGCAATTGCTCCGAGAGCGAGTTTCGGTGCGGAAACGGGCGCTGCATCCGGGGTAGTTGGGAGTGCAACGGCGAGTTCAACTGCGAGGATCAAAGCGATGAGATGAACTGCCGTTTCACGTGTAGTCCTAGCGAATTCCAATGCACCAAACCCGAATTTTGTATTTATCTCGAATGGAAGTGTGATGGCGACACCGACTGTGCCGACGGCAGCGACGAAGCAGATTGTGGTACGGCATCCTAACTTTACTTAATGATTTTTTTTTCTATTTCGTCTAAAAATGCATTTTTCACCGTTTGAAAATTTATCAGGCCATTCTTGCAAAGCTGGAGAATTTTCCTGCACTAGCGGTGAATGCATTCCACTCCTGTGGCAATGCGATGGGGAGGAGGACTGCATCGATTCGTCGGACGAAAATCCTGTTCATTGCAGCAGTATGTCGAATATGATTAAATTGAGACTTGGCTTTAGTCAAATATTGAATACCTTTTTGTAACTCTGGCTGTTTTTCAATCGCTTACTTCCAGAAACCCATCGCTGCAAGCCCGACGAATTCCAGTGTCCAAATACCACGTGCATTCCTGCAAGCAAAATTTGCGACGGTGTTGGCGATTGTGAAGATTTCTCTGATGAGCAAACTCAACAATGTGAGCATTTGCTGGAAATCAATTTTTTTTAAATTAAAATTATCAAATTAGAACTTTATATGAATAAAATATTTGGTTCTTAGGTCAGGGCAATGTTCCACGTGGCAGATGTCGTGGCAATCTGTTCAAGTGTGACAATGGCCGGTGCATCTCTCGTGATTATACTTGTGATACTTTCGACGACTGCGGCGATAATTCGGATGAGCGGGATTGTGGTAAGCCTGCATTCAGACGCATTTTTTTATTCAATTCCGCTATATTTATCTTTCACCCCACGATGTTAAGATATTGACTTATTTATTCGGTAGCCGAACGTCCGTGCAAGTTTGGAACTTGTTCTCAAGTTTGCACCAAGAAAAAATCTGGGAACACTACGTGCACTTGTGCACCTGGATACGTCATGCTGTTAAAACAAGGAAAGACGAAAACATGCACTTCTGAAGGTAAGTTGGGTGAACATTTATTTACTCTTATTGTTGTAATTAATCCCAGCATGGAGTAGAACAATTATGGTTCGCAAGGTTCACCAGGATTAAAATGAAATTCACCAAAATTTGCTCTTCCGTTTGGCACTTGGGAGATCTGGGTTCTCGTTCCAACGTAGGTTACCTTAACTATGGTAGCGTGGATTTTCACAATCCTTCCAAGTGAATGTATGGGCTACATCGGCTTCGATGAATTTCCTTCCCTCCTTGCTATTTTTTTCCTTATGTTCTTCCTTATAGTTGGCGAAAGTTAGGAATTTAGATTTCTTTTAAAAAGAAAAAGTTACGGTCCAAGTGTATATCTATGAAATCCTTTTGTAACCTGAGGATTAACTCCATTTATCTACATGTATAACTTTCTTACCTTGATTGTATAATTAGTAAATCCAGAGACCTAATAAACAAATTTAATTATCTTAATTTTACCCTTAATAATGACTAGTTCACTTATAAATTGAAGAATCATTTGACTTGTTGCTTGTTGTCAATATAAATATTTTAATTTTTAGGCATTCCACCCTATCTGATGATCGCTAGTGATAGTGAGCTACGAATTTACAATCTATCCGAACTTGGAGCGATACAAGATATCCTGCAGAATGCTCACACCCAAACCAACAAGATTGATTCCATCGATGTGTTCTTCAACGACGGAAAACCCATCGTGTTTTGGACAAACCATCACAGCCATGGCAAAAATATCATGCGTCACAATGCACCTCCAAGTTCTGACGCGTTGAATCGACCCCGTCGAGTGAAACGGCAGGAGGCGGAACCTGTTGTAAGTTGACTCTCGTATTTGCAAACTAAAAGAGGAACGGATGGTTTCATCCTACGATTAAATGGAAAATATTCTACTGGCAGATAGCTAATCTACATGAGCCACGTGGCATTGCAGTCGACTGGCTTGCCAAACGAATTTACTGGATCGATGCCGGCGATGACACCATCTCCTGTGCTGATTTGGATGGGTCCCATCGAACCACCGTGATCAAAACGCATCTGGATCAGCCACATGATATCGCGCTCGACCCAGAATCGGGGTGAGTTCCCCATTCCAACGAAAGATTTCTTGTAATTTCTCTAGTTGCTCGTCAACTATTTATTTATGTTCTACATATAGGAAAATGTACTGGACCGACTGGGGAAATCATGCCAAGATTGAAGTGGCCAATTTGGATGGTAGTGAGAGGAAAACGTTGGTGGATACAGGCGTGCACTGGCCAGCTGGGATTGCTATCGATTATCCTGCTAGAAGAATCTATTGGACCGATCCCAAGGTTTCCACCATCGAAAGTGTAACGCTGGATGGAAAGGACAGAAATGTGGTCAAGGTGTTTTCTCATGGTAAGTAGACTCATATTTATTAATACCGTAACTATTGAACCTAATGCCAATTTTCAGGAAGAAATGATAAGGGTTTGGAAGTCTTGACAAACATGGTTGGAAAAGTTTTGAACCGTATTGGCAATGCTATTTGCAAGCCTACATTGTGTCCAAGTAATAGTTGTGAAATTACAAGCACTTATTTTTGAATTTGCTAAATTTTCTTCTACATGAATATGAAATTTTTGGTAAATTGTCCTGCAAATGAAAGCCAAATGTATATGAAAAGTCCTGGAATGTCCTGGAAATGAAAGCCAAATGTATATGAAAAGTCCTGGAATGTCCTGGAAATGAAAGCCAAATGTATATGAAAAGTCCTGGA
>JAQIXP010002915.1:0-14038 GCA_034700285.1 Proteroiulus fuscus
ATAGGCGTGCGTAGGGGGGGAAGGGCAAGGGGGGCAGTTGCCCCCCCAAATGTGGTAAATGTGAGAAAATTTCCCCTAAAAAACTCATGAAAACAATAAAAAAATCACTACCTATATTTAAAAAAAAATTTCGCCTCCGGCGGCTGGGGGTAATTAGCGCCCCCCAGACCCTCCACGTGGTAAAAGTACTCACAAATGGGACACCTTGCCTGTCTGAGTACATATTTCCCCCCCCCCCCTAATCATACACCCTGCGCACGCCTATGGGGGAAGGGGGTTGTTTCCAGTAGCCGCAGGAAGGGTTTTCACTTTGAGGAGTTGGATATTCAATTCATGCTATTTTTTTGGGGGGGGGGGGGTGGAAGGCACCCAGAAATAAAAAACTCGACATGAGGAACTTGTCTACTAGCATGGCAGAGCTGACCAGTCCGTCCGTGGTTAGTGGACAGTCCCCCAGCAGGGTTAGACTACAATGTATAAAAAAAAAATTTTGAATCCTTTTGGATTTTATACAATTTTGGATCCAATGGGGGGGGATTTGTTCCCCAAAACCCCCTGGGTACGCCTATGGGAAGGGGAAGGGGGGCAGGCGCGCAGCCTTCCATGACCAACAATTCACCTATGATAGCCCCGCATTTTTTTTTTTAAAAAATCGCCAATCCCCTGGGAGTTTTCACCCCAAAAATCCCCCCAATTAGTAAATCTTGGCTGCATCCCAGGAAGGAAGGAGGGGGGGGGGGGAGGAGGGAGAGAAAGTTAGACCGGAGGAGTATGCAATTTTTAAGATAACTTTAAATTAAAGTAACACTATAATGTGTAGAGAAAATTGGCCAATTAGATAAACTTTTCCTCAATAATAATTGTCGAAAAGTTCACTAATTTTTAAAAATCATTTTTTTTTTATTCAATGCCAGCAGTGCTCTTGCCACATATATATGACATAGGCCTACATAAGCTAGTAAAATCGTGACGTTTAATTCTTACTTATTTTTTTCTTCTCCAAATTCTCCAATTAAGGTAACCTTTATTTTCATTTGCCAGAGAGCCCACCTTAAAAAATTTAAGGTGGGCCCTCGTTTCAACGTATTAAAATGTTAGGTGGTTCCTCCCAATTTTACATAAACTAGTTTTTGTTAACACACCGTAAAGTGGTAGAGAGGAATTACCAAGGAGGTAAAAGGTTTCATTGAAAAAAGAAGCTATAAACAAATGCAAAAGAAAAAGGCATTGCACTCGACAAGTTTCAAAAATGGATAGAATTCACAAGTTTTGATATAAATGTAAAATGTTAATTCACGCTAATTAATTAAAACAAATTAAAGTGAAATATTTGGGTTTATTCCTCCGTATATCAAGTACTGTATCGAGGAAACTGTTACACCCTTCGGGAAAAGTGAATTGAAGGTAAGACCTAATTTTCTAATCACACTGGATCAAGAAACAATAATAAAATGCCAAAAACCATAATTTAAGAGTATTATTAATACAGATACACACTTAATAACTATTTACATTGAATTTTTTGAAACAATGTCCTGATTACTTAATTGAAGTGCTAAGCCAAATTTTTTCCCTGTTGAAAACTGAATTTTTATAGTTTTATTTTAAAATTATAAAAGTGTATTTGCAAAATATATAAAAAGGATACAATAGTTCAAAATAAAATGTGTTTACAAATACTCCACACTTTCAAAAATAAAATATTATTTAAAAAAAACCCAAATATTTCTTGATACAATTTTATTTGGAAATTTAGTAGAGATTTGCAAATACACTTAACTTTTATTATCGTAACTAAATTTCATTTGCACATAAATATAGTCATATGTAAATGAAACCTTATTTGCAACTAAATTGTAATTTTAGATGATTTTTTATTTCTAAACAAACAAGCGGCCAACACAATTTTATTTGGAAATATTAATTAATGAATTATTTGAAATATCCTTTTTATACGTTTGTATTATTTTCAAAAATGCCAGCATAATTAAGTTCGCAAGTAAATTTTATTTGTATACATTTCATTTATAAATAATTACTTGCAACTTATTAATCAAGGCTCATAATTATGTAAATAAACACCGGTACTTATTGCAAGTAAAATTGAATTTTTAGATATATTTTCATAATAATATAATGATAATTTCAATAAATAATATCATTTTACTTGAAATATTATTTTCATTTGCAAATGCATTTGCATATTTTGAAACACTGGCTTTTCTTAATTATATTGTTAAATATAAATTTTATCTGAAAATTTAGTCTCTTCGTAAATAAAGACTTACAAATAACTCCAAAAAATATTGATTTCAAAATACTCGTTTTTCAGATAGGACAAAATTTGGCACTAACAAAGAAACCCGCTATATACCATTTTATAACTTTAGAAAAATTAAACATAGAAATTATTTTAAAGAAACACCTCATTACATTTTGAATATGGCAAATGACAAACCATTTTCCTTACAAAAATCCTCTTCAAATGCTAATTATTTGGTTTAACTTATTTTACCAAAAAATTCAAGTAAAAATGTGATTGTCTGAAAGCCTATGTTTTACTATATCAGATAGGAATTAAACATCCATACACACAAATTTAATTAAAGAAAATAATTTGAAAATGTGCATCACCGGCCTAACCTTCAGTCGTTCTTGCAGAATTCGGGAATGTCGGGCGAAAGGATGGATGGCCACCGCGGCTCCGAGTTCTCGTACGACGACGGCAGCAGGGCTGCATCGGAAAAGTCCTACGTCTCGTCGAAGACCAAGCGTAGCGGCCACATCACGGGTTCCTTAGACATTGCCGAGAATCCCTTGTGCCCTCGCATCCGCGGCCTCTGTTGCTTGATCATTCTATTTAATCTGGCCATCATTTTAGTATGTTTGGGATTCGTGGTCGTCTGTCAATTATTCGAGCCGGCCTTTGCCTGGTGGGTCGGACTTTTCATCCTAATTTTCGGCTTTGTCACTCTTATCGGCTGTTTTATTTATTGTTTCGTCATATGCCGCGAGCACAAGCAGGAAATGGAGGAGAAGAACGGAGAACTGCAGTGGACGCATCACTGGAGTAAAACCATGCGATTCGGGGAAATCAATTATGATAATCAACAGGAACCGCGTTACTAATTTTTCTTTTCCTACAAGAATTAATCAAGTGCCAATTATATTTTTCAGCGATTTAAGCCACTTTTAGTTAATGTCATTTCAACATTTCTTTCAAGTGCTAATAAAAATGTTAATAATTAATTGGCGGTTTATAATTATCGTTGTGGGGCGTCGGGCATCTTGGCCGCTGTGTCGGGGTGGGTCCCCTCCGCATTCGCCCGCGAAGCGGAACGCGGGTCATAAGCCATCGAATGGGATGTGTTGTACGTTTTGTAGACGCCCACGAGGCGATCGGCCAATTCGAACATGTTGTTACGAAGAGAGATCACGATAAATTGGGCATTCTTAGTTTGTTCCTAGGAGGGGGGAAAAAGTGGGGCGAGATTTACAAAACTGCAAAGTCAAAAGGGCGCCGGACGACTCACCTTAATGTAATGGCCCACGATGGTGACGTTTCGGAAATCGAGCGCGGCGTCAATTTCGTCCATCACGTAAAATGGCGTCGGCTTGTAGTAATGGAGGGCAAAAACCAGGGCGAGAGAACTCAGCGTCTTTTCTCCACCGGACAGATTGGAGATGTTCTTCCAGGACTTCCGTGGGGGTCGAACGCTGCATTAAGAAAAGACAACTTTCAAACATCTGGTAAAAATCTCGCTTTTCTCCTCTACAAACCTGAACACGATGCCGTCCGAAAAGGGATCCAGCGAATTGACGAGCTCCAGCTCGGCGTCTCCTCCCAAAGTGAGCATCTGATAGGTCTCCTTCAATTTCTGCGAAATGATCCCAAATCCCTTCATGAATTCGTTCAGTCGTTGTTTACGAAGATTGTCGTGGCGCGCACGCTGGGCATCCCGTTGTTTCGTAATCATATCCATTTCATCCACTCGTTGTAAATACAATTTTTCCTACATATTAACGAGGAAAGGAGGGTATGGTAATTTGGACCATCATTAATTCATCAGGATCAGCGGGCAAATTGCATTACCTTCCGGTAATATTCGGCAATTGCGGCAAGATTGGGCTTTGCATTCTTTAAATTTTCCTCCAAGGGGATGAGCGAATATCCGTACTCCTTTACGTCCAAGTCCCTCAACTCCTCTTCGGATAATTCTTTTAGTTCGAGCTGTTCCGCGCCTTCCACATCCTCCAAACTCATTTTAGTGAGCTAAACGTATTGCCAGAATTTAGAAAAAGATCACCCCCAAATAAAATGACGGCATTTGAATCCCTCACCTCCCTAGTCCAATGACTTATTTTATTTTCTCTTTTGCTGATGGCATCTGCTAGCTGTTTCAACTCATGATCGATATCCATCTTTTTGCTTTTGTACTCTTGTAATTCGGTGGACAGTTCTTCAATCCTGGCATTTATCACAGAGAGTCCGTTTTCGACGGCCTTTTTTTCTTCCTACGCATTAAAAGAGAACGGTGAATCAGATCTGTATTTTGAAAGACTCGAAAAATAGTGGTTGTCCAAGTTGACTACCATCAGTTCTTTCTGAAGCCTGATCGCCTCAATTGCAATTCCTTCCAATTCTTTCAAAGCCTTTTTCAGATCGTCCAGCTTGATGGCGTTTTCTTCGATTTCGGTCTGCATGCCTGCAATTTTCTCTTGTGACTTAACGTAATTTCTTCGAGCAGTCTTGATGGCCACCTTTTTCTTGTTTGAGGCGCCGGCCAAGTCGTCAATCTCCTTGTCGACTTTACGGACGAGCTCTTGGGCCTTGTTCAGCTTGTTGCCACTAATTTCGTTGATCTTATCGTGCAATCCCTGAATGATTGTCTTCACCCTCTTCGCTGCCTCATCCGCTTTATCGAAAGCTACCGAACCAGAGTTAAAGCATCAGTAATGCTAAACGCTAAAAGACGTGTAAATGAAATCAATTTTCCTAACCTATTTTTTCCTTTTTCAAATTCTCGGTCAGCTCTTTGGTTCGTTTTTCATCTGGAATGGTCATCTCCACTCGCTTGACTTGCTCCTTCAGCTGCCCTCTTAGCACTCGTAATTCCTCCGTTATTGCCTGTCGTGCGACACACTCTTAAGGTAACACGTCATGCCAACATCTAAAACGGTAAGACTTAATAGTTTCACCCGTACCTCTAACTCCATTTCCCTCTTCTGCAAGGAATGTTTAATTTGCTGGACACGTTTTTCGAATTCTGTCACCCTTTCTTGCAGTTCCAATTTCTTCGGAACCAATTCATCCACTATTCGTTGCAACCCATCCACTTCCCTTCGCGCAGCTTCCACCTGTTCCATAGTGATCGTATCTCCTACAATTGATGTGCCCATCCGCCCCCGCATGGGTCTGTTCCCACCTCCACTCATCGTACCTAAATAAGAGGAAGAGGAATGTAACAGGGGCTGCGAGTCAACTTGTTAATTAAACTTACCGGAAGTTTCGATCAGTTCTCCCTTGAGGGTGACGACACGGTGCCTCACTCTTCCTTGCAGTCCAATGGCAGTGGCTTCGTCAATATCTTTGGCCACTAACGTATCACGTAAGGCGAAATAAAATGCGGGCAAAATGTTTTCGTCTTTCACCTGGATGAGGTCAAAGAGACGACGCACGCCGGCAGGCCTAAAGTGAAATATATGATTATGACAGAACCAGGATGCCAGCTTTTAAAAAAACGTTGGCTGTTCACTTACGGCTCAAATCTCTTGCGAATGTGCTCATTCCAACCCTGCATCTGAAAACGTTTTAAAAATATGCATAAATATTTGTTTCAAACTAGTTTTATTAGGGCAGATTTACGAGCTACTAACTACAGAGCAATTTTTATTACCTTATCCAGGGCAATAAATGTAGCCTGTCCAAGATTATTTCGTTTGAGGAAAGCAACGCACGCTTCGGCAGATGTAAGCGTGTCCGTGACAATGTTGTCTAAAGGCCGACAGGCGGTCGAAATAGCTATGTCATATCTTTCTTCGATGGCTCCCAAATCGCCCTGATCATAACAAAATTAATGAAACTATCCACCACAAAACGAAAAAGAAAGAAATGGTCACAATAATAGGAATTACCAATCTTCCAATGATACCCCCAATTCTCCCTTCGGCCTTTTCTCGCATCAGTGCTTCGAGCACCCTTCCTCTGTTGTGTGAATTTTGCATGGCAGTAGTCATTTCTCCAAATTTAATTTTTTGAGTGGTTAACTATGTTAACGATGTTAGCAACATTACAATTTACTATAATCCATATTACTTCTTCCTTAAGTTTACTATTTCTAATTGCTCACCAATTCTATCATTTCATTTTCTTTTCTCATGACATTTTCTAGTTCAGAGACATCTGCTGACAAACGCTCTTGCTCTTGTGGAAGCTGCATGCCCAGTGCCTTAATTTCGCTGTGGGAGATTACATTTCATAGACAATGAGTAAGAAATAAAAATAAGCTTGATTACTGCAATTTTATCACCTTTCCATTTCCGTCCTAGTTGCCATATTCCTCTCGTTTGCAGCCTGCATTTCCCTTAACCGATTTTCTTCGTTTTGGCCATTTCTCACATACAGATCCAATTCAACTTGCGCAATTCCCAGCTATGCATTCCAGTGGTCATGAATTACAATCAATTTTTAAGTCCCATCTAGGGCTACACGAAAATACTGCTCTCACCTTTGATTGCGCTTCGTCAACACTTTTCTGCAAATGCATCAATTTTTCCTCCTGCTTGTCCTTATCTGCCCTAAGTTCTTTAGTTTCTGTGTGTAGGCTTGCCATGACTTTCTGTTCATTCTCATCGCAGTCCATTTTCCTCCTCGCAAGCTCACCATCCAGCTTTTCTTGCATGTCTTTAATTTCCTCCTCCAATTTCATGGGTGCAGATTCCAGGTCCGTTATTTTCCTTTTTTCCTGTTCCAGAGCCTTTATCAATTCCTTATTTCTGGTATTTGTGTGTTTCAACTCCTCGCGTCTTTTCATATCCAATATTTCCAAATCATTAATTTTTTTTTGTTGATCCTCGTACCGCTTGCAAAGCTTTCCGTACGTCCTAGTTCAAAAAAAGGATTAGCATTAAGGGAATAATCGAAAAAGCCACATTTGTTCGTTTCCAAATAAATTTTTAAAAAAATTAAAAACTGACTTGGATGTTGAAACTTTTTCTTTTTCAGCCTCAGCAAGACCTTGCTCAACTTGTTCAAATCTTTTCAAAAAATCTCCTTGCTCAATTTCAATTGTCGTTTTTTTCTCAATCTCCGCTTTCAACTTGATCGTCGCCTCATACCTATAGGAAAGAAGCACAAAGGAATCAAGCTAGTCACAGTAATTGTGAATGAATGGGTTTTGACAAAAACTGGACACAACTTACCTATAGCATTGATTCAAGATATGTTTCTTCACAATCAGTTTATTTTTGGTGTTAATATACGCCATGGCTTCGTTCATTGGCCCTTCCAAATCATCTTTCTCTTTTTCGACACCCTTCACCCGATTCAACTGATAAAAATAAAGACGCCGTGAAACACGGTTCCAATAGAAGAATTTGATAATGCAACATGACACACCTTTTCGGTGCGCAACTCGTTGAGTTCTTCAACGTTCTTGAGGAGCAATTCTATCGGTTCTTTGAATCTTCCACTGCCGATGATATCTTCCAAGAACTCCAGCATCCCTGTATCGTGTACATTTGGAGACTTGGGCTTCATAAGCGAAATCTGTTCCACTTCGCCCTTGGGTTATAAAACAATGAAAATAAGGTGAGTTAAGAAAAGAAGACTGCACGACACTTTCTAAATTGGAGACCTACTTGCAAAATCAAGAATCTGTTGTGATCCAAATCGATACCGTATGAGCGCAATAGACGAGAGACTTCCTTGAATGGAACCTTTCGGTTGTCAATGCAATAAAATGAACTGTTGTCCTTGTACGCAGTGCGGGAAATCACAAACTGGGAGTTGGGAACCACATCGTAGTCATCTCCCGTCTGGATAAAAGAAACTTTTACTCAATACTAGAATCGAAAGGAATTGTCAGTGATTGAAGGTGCACGTAGCCACATAATTTACTTTGTCAATAATTTTTTGAAAGTGAACATTAACGGAACAGCTGGTGAGATTAGGATAAGTATCACTGCTGTGAATGAGCACCCCAACGGTCTGAGATCGAATTTTCTGAGCTCGATATCCAAATACGAATAACATGGAATCAATGACGTTCGACTTGCCGCTTCCGTTTGGTCCAACAATGGCCGAAAAGTTCTGAAAAATTAAAATTTTACTCCAGCATCATGGTTTATATCGAAATGCGCAGACACCTAATGATATACCTTCTGAAAAGGTCCCAAGGCCACTTTACCACCATAAGATTTAAAATTTTCGATAACAATCTCAGAAATCATGAGTCTAGGTCCCGTTGGGTCGAACGACAAACAGGGTAGCGGAGGTGGTGGGATGTAAATATTTCCAATTCCTGGCAAAGAAATGAGTGCCATAAATCTTAATATCACCTCTAAACCATTTTGGTAGGGCATAACATTTGTATAAATGCTCGGAATTTCTTACTAATGCCTCCATCTTCGTCGACATCCTCATTTAGTGGATTAGATTGCGCTGCTTCCATGGTGCCAGCTTCATTCACAGTGCCAGGCATCTTTTTCTTAACGCGTACAAAGTGGGGTCTGATAATATTCTATTCCGCACGGTCTATAGAACAGATCATTACTAAAATAATTGTGAGCATATCCTGCAACCATATAGGTAAAATAATGTAAGAGAAAGTTTTCATTACCATAGGAAGGATATAGAATAATCACGAGATTTGCGAAAAATAAATACCATCACAACATTCCAATCTTCCAAACAACAATGAAAGAATGAAACATGCGCGCGGGAAACGTTGAATAATGGCGCTTCTTTTAACAGACGAAATGAGGTCACGTGCTCGTTTGTTCTAAATTTAAATGTTAAAAATTAAATTAAATCTTGAAAAGCCAGGAATTTGATTTTTAATAGACGAATTTCGTGGGACCCTCTTAACCAGAGAAAGTTGCCCTCCCCTCCTAGCACACCCTTAGCGAAATTCTGAAAAACTTTACAGGGGAAAGGAGGGGGGGGCACTAACTAGTCCAGGGTGGGGCCGCAACCGCTCCCCCTCTCTTTGACACCCGTGATTTAGGCAATTTAGGGGATACAATATCTTCTTCATGCGGGAGTTACATACGCCACAGACCACTACCAGTTCTAGGCTACTGTCAACTTATTTGCCTCTTCCCTCACTTGCCAAAAAAATAAATATTTCTATCGAGAAAGCAACTGGAACAGTTGAACCAGTTCTGTTCTAAATTCTGAACCAATAAATCCGGGTGTCTGGCCAAATCCAGTAAAAAATCTCCCTGACATTTCCAGACAAATTTTCTTAAATTTCCAGACCAAACAAAAATGATTTTAACTCATTTTTACTGAAACATGCCATTAAAAATGCAATATTTGGCAAATACCCTACACCGCAAAAATAAATCAATTTTTTTTTTCGACCAAAAATATTTTTCAGGACCTGCAGGCAAAAATTTAAAGGCACATATTACTGCAACAAAAAAAAGATGACAGAAAATGGCGCAGCAGGCGACTTTTTTGCTTAAAAACACTCAAAAATGGGCCAAAAAAAATTACCAATAGTGCCTAATTCTCCATTTTATTTAGATTTTCCAGACACAGATTAAATTTCCCTGACATTTCCAAACACTACTGATTTCCTGACTTCCCTGACACTCCTGATTTCTCTGAGTTTTCCAGACGGTCAGACGCCCTGATAAAATGAATCAAAAATTAAAACTATGCATGGATCACGCGCAATCCTATAATACAAAATCAATGCGAAGAGCTTTATTCAAGATATGTAATTACACCCAAATAATGGTCTATTTAAAATGACATACTGTTATGGAGTAGACAAAAAGGGAGTGAGAAATTGTATACAGCGAAATTGTACGAAAAATAAACAGGAAATAATAACAATAATAGAAGACGAGTGTACGATGAAAACTTACCATAGGAGTTAAATATCTTAAAAACAGTAAGGTATCCATTTATGCAGTCGGTTTTAGGGAAAAGGATAATTTGGGCCGAACTTTGCCCTTATTTAATATTCTCGTCTGTTCTTCCTTTACGCGCTTCTCCTGATCCCTCTGCAGTCTCTGCCTATCCTCGTCAATGCGACGCTGTTCCTCGACCATGGCCAAGCGTTCCTCGGCCTGAAAAATAAACACTTAAGTTTTTTAATACTGTTCACGTGATGAGGTGTTTAACTTCTTATACCCAATATCAATTTATTACCAGTTTCCTTTGAGCATCTTCAATTTTTCGGTTGTTTTCCTCCATGATTCTTTCTAGTTCCTGCCGCTTTTTAACTTCTTCTTCCTACAAACGAGAGAAAACATTTTAGCATTTGCGTTCAAAATTTCCAACAACGATCGGTTAAAACTTTTCAATGTTTTTGAGGGGAGGGCGATATTCGACGCAAAATTATATATATAAAAAAAAAACAATCTTCCACAATGCTCTCTGAGAAAATCAAAAGATTTGCGTCCGTAATATTTCTAGCACCATCAATACGACAGCTCGTATGGGAAGGACATAAAATAACAGAAACGATACTAAATATGCGACAGAGGTCACGTATAAACGAAAGACATGTCTAAAGAGCCAAAACCGGGACTACCTTTTTGGTGCTGTGTTTGAAATAGAGGAGGCGGGTGATTGTCGTTATTATTAACAAGGGGCCGCTTGAGCATATAAAAGCTAAATATAATTAAAAAGAAGAAAAAAATACCTTTGTTGTCAGCGAAAGCCCTGTTCACTTCTGCCTCCTAAATCTGTAAACTTTCAAGTCTTCAACAAGTTGTGTTAATTACATAAATCCCTTAGGTTTTGTTTCAAGGAAAACACAATTTTGAACGAGTCGACACAACGCAGCTTAACCAAGTGCTTTCATCGTAATCGTATCATAACATACTTGCGCTAGCAATTTGTTTGAAAATCTTATAAGGTGTCTTAGTCTAGTGCATGGAATTGACACTCGAGGCAATTGGTCCTGGAGAATCATCCTAAATTCGTATAGCTATTAACAATTCGATAGAAAAACTTTTGCCAACAGACAATTTAAGAGAAAAAAATATTGTATTTCTCAAAATTCTACAACCACATTCTGTCTACAAATTCAAGTTTGCTGATTGACTTCTTTATGGTTGTGGAATTTAAACAATGCATTTTTTCCCCCGATATTCTCTGTTGGTAGATTAATTTGGGCAATTTCCCCCTTTCAATGTGCAAGACCAACAAAAAGAATATTCTTAATAGCTAAATTTCACTGATTTTAATCCCCAACGACAAGATCGCATGGAGTTTTCAAATAAAAAAATTTAATTTTACAAGGAGTCCATTTTTTAAATGGTAACCCCAGATGACCTTGTCAATTCGTGAATCCTTGCGACAGTACCCCTACTGCGTATTTCAAATATAATTGAGCATTAGAAAGATTTAAAGCCTATACTAAAATATACCGGTACTGTACTCAAACGTATACTTATGGTAGAAGTTGCATACTTTTGGTACATAGCTCTAGGGTGATTTGTTGAAACATTACATTTTTTTTTAATTTTGAGAAAAATAAATTAAAGAATATAGAAGGAAGCACTTGGCCTGTCACGTAGCAAGTGACTGTTCAAGTATTAAGTAACACTGGTATTGTGGGTATCAGGGTCATCATTACTTAAAAGGAAATTTTGTTCCAAAATGGGGTTGTGCACGTGCATATGCCAGCAAACCAAATGTATTTGGCACGTGCTTGGAGCCCCAATTTGGAACAAAAATTTTTGAGGACAGTGCAGCTTTAAGATGGCAATGATAAACGATTTCAAATTTTCAATTAGTTACCGTAGAAGAAATTTTTGTGACTTATGTAATGCTTTGCGGGAAAGGACGGGGGGATGGAGAGAAAGGAACAGTACTACAAATTTAATGACAGCACTGAACTGATTCATTAAAGGAATACTTGAACAGTCCCTAAGCATTTGCAGTAAGTATGTACCAGTAGACGAATCGGCCGTTGATAAAGCCGATAACTTTAGTTCAGCGTAGGATCAGAAATCTCGAATTGAACATTTAATAATATCTGATTAAAAATAATGCGGTTTTTTTTTAATTTTAATAATTAACTGCTGCAATAGCAACAAGACACGACTTTTAAATAACACTTTCCAATCTTTAAATTTAACATCGATAATTGGCTGTTGAAAAACTCACTGCAGTTCGTCAACAAGATTTTTGAAATAAATGCAAGTAACTTTAAAAAAGTATGTGCATTGTACACAATTCAAAAGTCAGCGTAGTTGCGGCATTATAGACACGAGAACGCTTAAATAATCTTAATGATGTTAGGCCTATGTAAATTCAACGTAATATTATAATTCGGCTTTCATCACGTAGTATTTGCAATCGCAGAGCTCTTCCACTTTCCATGCCACCCTTTCATTAGATAAATAATTTCCATTTCAATTAAAAGTTCAAAACGCTCCCCATAAGACAAGGCCGATCTTTAGCCGCGTACGTAGACAAAGTACTATTCCAATTCTAAATGCTTTCCAAATAAGGTAGAATAAGACGTATGCCACGGCATGAATAAAAGTTACCTCTTTCCTTTTCTGTTCTTCTAATTCGCTTATGCGTCTCCGTTCCATCTCGGCAAGCATCTGTTTTTCCATGATCCGTTTGGCCTCTTCCACACGTCTCAATACCTCGGCTTCGATTTCATCTTTCCTTTTCTCCAATTCTTCTTCCACTCGTTTCGCGACCATTTCTTCTATCCTTTTTGCCGTTTCGTCTTCCACCAATTTGGCTTCCAATTCTTTTTGTCGCCTACAAAGAATGGCCTTCGTCCTTTTTTTCATAAAAAAAATAAAAATGAAAAAACCCCCAGGTATCATTAAATTCAACCATTATGTAGACCCCTATAGGCATTGCTCAAAATAAACTTCAGGCCAGTAAGATTCTATAACAAGGGCATTCCAAATCGTCTTTTCATTTATGCTCGGATATTAGGCCTATTCCTGCACTCATCAAATGCCACTATGACCTCAAAATTATATAAGAGGAAGTCACACTTCATGACTAGTGTTTTCTATAAGTTAAGCATTACAACATAACTCAGAAATAAATTATAATTATTCACTTATAACGAGGATTCCTGGAGGCCTACGTGTTAATACATTAACTTCTTATTTATATAACGAACCCATAATAGCATAATTTCGGAAATAACGAAACAAACTTGCAAGTCAATTCATTAAAATACCAAAAGTTTTTGTTTTATTGCAAAATTTTTAGCATGCCAATGCATTTAGTTTTTTTTTTATTTTTTAAAGCTAAGCTTTCCTAGTTTCAACCACTTCTATTCACTCAAAAAACGGCATGTAGATAAAATTGTGGCTATGTGCTGGAGCAAAATCGCATTAATCGGTTTATCGTCTTGAGGGAGCTAAAGGCAATTGGAGTACGGTTAATTGTTTTTACCTTAATCTCTCTAATTCTGCCAGGCGCTCAACTTCATCCCTTTTCTTTGACTGATGTCTACCAATAACTCGGCCGAAGACATCCAATTCTTCACTGCTGCTACTTGAAGATGAAGATGAACGAGACCGTCTCCGGCTGAAAGACATAATAACCGGCCTGTTACAATTTTACTATCAGGTGCCACCTTGGATTAAACCAAGGTATGCCTACAACAAATAACATTTGCATCTGCTTCGATCCCAGCCAAATGCCAATGCAAATGCCATGCAGAGACGAAAAGAACGTTTGAAACTGAATTGCATGTTAAATCATGCTATTTGCTATTATAGCATTTGCTATTTATTAATGATCTCCCTAAAACATTTAAATGTAATTCTAAATTATTTGCAGATGATTCTGCTATGTACTGTGAAATTAAAA